>VXBJ01003717.1:1180639-1325594 GCA_013400055.1 Nycticryphes semicollaris
GAGAAAATTTTTAAAATTCCTTCTTTTTTCAAAATTGAAGCTTCAAAGAAGAATGCTTGTGCAGTTTGGAATCTAGAGCTGTAGAAGACCAAACATGCTTTTTCTCTCTTATGGAACAATTTGAAGATGGAGGAGTTGGGTAAAGAGAAGAGAATTTTCACCAGCTCAGTTCTGAACCAGAGTGGTGTTCTCTTCCCAGCTCACAGGGGTGCTGAGACCCACCCCTTCATCCCCAGTACTGGGACTGTCTGCTGTGACACCAGCTTAACCAGTGAAGAGCCTGCTCTTGCTCCCCATCCTCCTGAGTGTCCATCATTGCCACTTCCACAGGAGTTTCTGCCCCTCCAGATTTTCCATGCTGCAGCTGTAGTTGTTCCTCAACCCAATTCTGTCAAAAAGATCCAGTTAATTTCAGCACTTTTAATAGCAGAAGTTTTTGGTTTCCTTTTTCAACCTGGATGATTTTGACAGACCGTAGAACCGAGTGGGCAGGGGAATGAGTTACACTTGGACAGATGGTCCTTTAATTGACGGTGCTATGCTACTTCTATGGTGGTGCTGTGATACTGTAATAAACCCGGTGGTGATCAAAGCTCTGTTGTGGTAGGTGCTATAAAGAGATGGAAATAAATCCCCTCCTAGAAAAGCTTACATCCCTATAAGACAAAATATCCAAGAGGGAGAAGAAGCTGGGCTTATATAGGTGAAGTGGTGTATCCCATTTACCACCACAAGCAAGAACGTAGTCCAGATCCTGTAGGGAAACCCCAATAAAAGCAGGAGCTCACAGTTACTCAGATTCAAGAGGTTTATGACCATGCTGGCTGCTCTCAAAAGGTAATTATAAATTAGGAGTCCATCCATGTTCCCCTCTGGGGAGCAATTAGTCTGAATTCACCTTTGGGTGATAAAACCAGACCAGTGCCTGACATTGTTCCCATCCCTTTTCACACCTTGCCAAAGCCCCAAAGCCACATCCATCTCCTCTGGGTTGGGGCTCAGCCTTGCAGCTCTGGCACAAGCCACAGGAGTGTGAACGTGGGTGTTACTCACAGGCTGAGAGAGGGTTGTGGGGGTACAGTGGTGTAATCCTGCTGATACAGGGTGCAGAGCATCCTTTGGATGCAGCTGAGGTGGACTCCCCCAGCTTTTCTCCAAGGGAAGAGCTCACTGTTGCTCATGGCAGAGCTTGCAGGCTCCAGCAGAGACCCAGCCCTTTGTCCTGTGTACTGTATGAGCACAGAGCATGGCAAATTATATGACCTGAAGTTCATGCAACCCAAGAAAACAACAAAGGGTTAGAAGGAAACATTATTTTCCCACTTTTACAAAGAGGAAAAAAGCACAGTTAGATTCTGAGGTGAGTGCATCAGGTTGATGGTTTTAGTTATATGGTAATTAGACCAATGCTGTCCCATGGGAGAATTTTAACAGAATTTTAAATTGACAGAATAAATGCTTTGCCATGCAGTACACATGACATTTCCCTGAAAACTCTTGAGGTCCAATTAGTTTTTCCTATTATTCTGGAGTATGACAAGGTACTTTCCCAGGTATTGCCAGGTGACAAGCCTTTTACAGGCTTTCTACAATGATGAACCCAAAAATTTTTGAAACCTAGAGATGTGTCTGTCAGTGTGGGGGTACATTAGAGGAGGAGAGGTGCATGGCACTAGTACACGGCTGTCTCTGGGTTTTGGAGCCCGCCTCACCCACAGGGCTGGATTGCCATGTGATTTATCAGACTATAGAGAGTACATATCCTTGGGATACCTTTAGATTTAATAAAAAAAATATTAATTTTACTTGTAAATAATTTTTAGTAGTCATTTTCAAAGGGATAGGGAGCCAGACACAGAATTCACGTAACTTTATGGAAAAGCATCACTAAGGAGTAGCCCCTCCATTCCCATCTGCTTTTTGTAGTAGGACCCTGGGGAGCTGCAGCATCAGGAAATCATCTTTTGGATGATTTGGATAATCCAAAACATGATTTTCTGGCTTCTCCGCTGATTGCCACAAGGAGACAGGCACTGTTGGTGAAATCTAGCCCGCAGAGGATAGCCCAGGCTCACAAAACGAACCTCTAACAAGACCAAGAACGGAACTTGTTTCTACATCCATTGACTTATTCACAAAGCCATCATTCCTGCAGCCAGCAAAGCTCTTCCAAACCTGGTTAAATTAATGTAATTGTATTATAGAGATACAAAAGTGTTAATATAATGGATAATAATCTAATTATCTTCATACCACAGAGTTTGGGTTTTTTCCCTTTTCCCCTAGGCTATTTTACCCACTTTATAGAATTACCAGAATGTATAATCCTGTTCTAATGGCTGATTGATCATTTCTTCTTTATTCACAAATTATCTGACCCTATAAAATGGCTCTGTGTTATCAGGGAAGAGGTTCAAACTTTGTTAGATAAGGTCAGAAATTTTTCTGACAAGCACATGTACCTGGAATACCAATCCAGACACATCAATGACTAAAGGGGGAATGGGAATAATCACAATAAATATCATATCTCAATAGCTTAGTAGTCTGAGTGGTTTCAGCTATGTTTTTCTCCTTGAATTTAGATTTAATTAAACTAATACTATATGATGCTGTTAGCAGGGTTTCTTATTCTTCTTTTGATAGTCTCAAAGCCAGTAAAATAGGCTGTGGTGGTTGAACAATTATGCAATTAATGGCTCGATGTGGTTGGCAAGTGTGTTGCTAGGGAGATAGTCAAAATGATTTTTTTTATTAGTGCTGTAATTCAAGGTGGGTCCCAAAGAGTATTGTAGTTTCTGCCTTGTTTGCTGTCATCTCTGCTCTAGATGTCAAAGCCAGAGAACCTTGTTCGCTTTGTTTTGAGAGCATAAAGGAAGTGGAACAGAGGACATTTTATTGTATTGATTTTTCACTTGGTTTTTTCCATCTTCCTAAAGCATTTTCTGGCCTTTTAAATTTTCTCTATCAATCATTTTCTTTTTCTTATTGTTGGAATAGTAATAAGATGTTCTATATAAATGTCTTTCCCTTATTATATAATGCCCTTAGTCAGGCTGTAGTCTATAATTATTTTCTGCTCCTGCTTTTGTCTGTAAACACCAGCATGAGATTTTTTTCTCTTAACTCCTTCACAGTAACGCAACTGTGATTTAATTTCCAAGGGGTATCAGCTGGGCGGATTGAGGCACTCCTACCTCGTATGAGAGAGCACGTGTCTGTCCCTGACTGTGGGAAAGCTGATGTTTAGGAGCTGTTGTCTGTAGCTACGGTCAGCCTAAGAAACATTTAGACACTTGGTGGTGGTTGTTACTTCCAGGGTGGCAATATCTCTGTGTCAGAAAGACAGATGGACAAGCTGCTAGATCTCTGCACCACAGCCATGGCTTCAGGCAAAGGCTCCACTGACCCCCTCACCCAGCGGAGGCTATGGTTTGAAGTGAACAAGTTCAGAGTGTGAATGAAATAAGGTGGGCAGAGAGACCTCTAGATACATATAAGGGAATATAGGTGATGCCATTCTCAAAGGTATCTTAAAAAAAACATTCCTACAGCATTGTCCAATCACTTCTTGGTCAAGATATATATTGAGGAAGCCATATCATGATGCATCTTAAAGCTTAACCTTGCAATTTGCGTGCCTTTGTCTTCTGACTGGCAGTATAATAAACATAGTTAAACCATGCTGATGTAAGAAAAGGTCATAGATATCCTACAAACAGTGAGTAATTCCACTTACACACCACCCCATCCCAATTAGCACACCATGCTTCACAGAGGGACGCCTCATAGAAATAAACCCTCTGCATTGCTCGTGGCAGGGCATTTTCATCTGCAGTGAGATGATGAAAACAGACCCATGGTCCTATGAAAAGGTGATTATCTGCTTGGGTTTCCGGAAACCTCTGAAAACTTGGGAGGAACGGGCTCCCAAGAAAAATTCCTTTCTGTTGACCTGCACGACATTTGCAATTCCACTCTCTCAATTAGCAGTGAGCCTCCGGGTGAGTGGCATTTAGCTTACAGGCTTTGAGGGACTTGTTTGCTAGGTGCTGAGGCTTCTGTGTGAGGCATGTTGTGATTCTGGGTTTTAATGACATGTCAGAGTGATAGCCTGGGGCAACAGAAATCCATGGGCCATGGGGATTCTGTGCATTTAAGATTTTCACAGGTTTTAGTGTATGCACAAAGATTTCCTGAAAAATGTGTCATATTTTCCAGCTTATAAAGCTCTCGGTTTTCGAAAATGAGATTTCTGTTCTCCCTCTACTCCTGGGAGACAGACTAGAAAGTGAGAACGGATGTGTTTGGAATCTATGACATGGCAGGATTGAAAAAACAGATTAATTCCTTAGGAATACTTAAAAAAAATAATAAATCAACACAGCTGTAGTTTCCCCTCACCGTTCCATGTAAAATCACCAAGAAGATGTAGAGGACAGTGGGGTCCAAGGTGCTCTGTGAAATCTGTGGCTGTGCTGCCACACATCACAACTCATGAATTTGCTCTAATTTCAGGGTTTGTACAACCACTGGAGCAGCCGCAGAGATCCTGCCACAGAGATCCTGCTCTTGCTGTTTTGCTGCTTCATTACTATAAGTTTAAACCTCATCTTTTGGCAAAATCACTGTGGATGCTGCTGACTGAAGCACCTCCAGTCACTGATTTAGAGCACTGCCTGGGGGTCACAGGTTTGATGTGGAGCAAATCTTGTGTGATTAAATAAATATTCAGATGATGAGCAAACCCCTTGTGTGGATGAGCATCTCTGTAGGATCGTGTTAATGACGACTGAGTCATATCATTTAGACTTGTGTATCTGTTTATTACACTAAACAGCTTGCCCCAGCTCCCGCTCCATGTTTATATAGAAATGAAGCCACAGGAGATAAAGGAACTAGTTCAACCTACAGAAGAGTGTGGTGGGATAACACCAAAGGGTGTTAGGTCTGGAGGTGAAGCAGATGACTGCACTGTGGGTGTGGGAACAGCAAGCTCATCTTTTTCTAAAGAGCAGGAAAGGTTCAGGAAGAATTTGGCCCACTTTAGCACCTTCAAAAATGGTCACATTGATTTCAGGTCACAAAGCCCCTCCTGGAGAAGAATGTATGAGGTACAGCAAGACTGAAACAGTCTGGCTCTCAAGTTTGTTACTTAAAGACAAAGAAAGTAGCTTGTCTGAGCAACTAAAAAAAAACGGAGGTCATTATTGCACCTGCTTTTTTTGCAGGTATTAGAGAGACAACCTAAAGAGACATTTTGCTGACTGACATAGATAAATTAGACCAAACTGTACTGGATCCTAACATCGAGGGTGCAGTTTAGTTCAACACCTGAAAGTCCATTGTTGCTCACTATGCACTTCAGAGGTTTTGTGTTCATTGCTTTTCTTCTTCTAAAGGTACCAGAGAGATCAGAAAGAGGAGGATCACTGAAGGACAATTTGGTATTTCGCTCACAGGGACCTGGACAATGTGAAGATGACTAACGCAGCTATTTCAGATGTAAGAAAATACATCCCATAGACAGCAAGCAGCCTTACCCTTGATTCTTTCTAACAGAGCTTAGTACGTGTGTAGATCGTTGAGTTGTTTGACTGTAAACATATCTTTTCAAGAACTGTGAGCAGAACAAGGCCAAATCCTTGTGTGGATGAGTTTCTGTGCAGCACTGTAAATGACAAATGAGTAACAGTAACATCATTTTGACTAATTGATCTTGTCTTGTGTATTTGTTTATTAACATGAAACCACTTGCTGCTGTTCCCATTTTGCATTTATATAGAGATGAAGGCTGCAAGTAGTTAACAGCTAGGTTTCTGTTGAACTGTTATGAAAGGGAGTAGGTAACTAGGCATTTTCAGGCATTTTTGCTGGCCAAATGGATGTCTGAATATATCACAGGATGCTGATTCTGATTTTTGTCTCTGTCCAGAGACTGATCTGGACCAAATAGTTCACAAATACATATTGTCAAGAAAAAACAGGTGAGAGGAAGATACACTAAGCTGGAAAGCATTTGGCATCCTCTTTCCTTGCATGCTGTTTGGCAGGACAGTGTTGAGTTTGACAAGCACCACAAGGTCTTGACAACAGTTTTGTAGAAGAGTAATGAGCATCAAATCATAGTTTGCCAGTTTTGAACCTTTTTTCCCCTCCCCTCTTAAAGAGGAAAAATGAACAGAAGTAGTGTAAAGGATTTGCTACCCAATGCTAAAATCAAGACACAAGCCAACTAAAGCCCATGGAATAAAAAGAAAACGTGACAATGCCTCTCTTCTTTATCTTCTGGTTCTTCCCTTCAAATGACTGATATACTTCAAAGCATTCAGAACCATTTTATTTTGTTTTTTTGGGTAATTCCAGACTAGGAACTAAATCCTTTGAAAACATAATTGCTTTTCATGATGGGACATCTGTGACCAAAGAGTTTTTAAACCTTCACGGCATGCAGTATCTTTCCCAGTGCATGAAATGGTTAAAAAATGTCCACAAGAGGAAAGCAAAATTAGAAGTGAGGTGTTCAGAGATAACTGTAATCCTACGTGGAGCTCAAGCAGCAGAAATAAGCAACTGCACTCAACTGCAGAAGCAGAATTAATCTCAGTACATTTAAACACACATTGACAACTGAATTGGCTATCACAAGCTACTGGAAAAGAAGTGGAGAACAGCTTGCTTTCATGAATTTTTGGACTTTTCTCACCAATTAATAAGTCCAGAGACTTAAAAGCATTGCCATAGATTTTGAAGCTTACTGCATTAAAGGGATGTGAACAGTTTGCAAAGAACAAGCTGTAGTACTCGCTTTCAAAATTCATATTTCTTCTGTAGATTGTGAATGGAGCAGTGAAATGGACTCTGATGCCAGGCCTATAATTAGCCCAGAGAAGAATGCACCCGGAGAAAAGCACAGAGAACTGTGTCCTGTGCTAATGTGAAATACTGTAGCTCCTGCTCTGTTGGACTGGTTTTGCTGTGGCTTTGAGATGGGACCATGCAGCAGAAAATGGTATTCAACAGGAAAAGAAGCTGCAGTTATCCAAAAGAGAAGTCAGGAAATTTCAGTTTGAGCTGTTTAAATATTCAAAGAAGGTATAACATTGAAGATAATTAGCAGAAGCAGAATGTGTGGTGGTGTTGGTGTAGGATGTAAGAAATGTTTTCCCACTGCCTGGCTCCCACATGAATGCAGCTGTGCTCATCACCAAGCCCAACATCAGTTTAAACACAGGCTCTTTGACACTAACCTTGACTTTTCTATCATGAAAATGGCTGAAGATATTACCTAACTGGAAAAGGCCAGAGGAATTATTTTCATTTCAGTTCTTGGTATCGCAGTGAACTTTCATCACCAAGTACATTTAAACAGCCTGAGGGAAAGGAGGAGTGTGACAGGAGGCAACTACAGTCCATTGCTGACTGTGCTTTCAGAGTGACACTCACTGAAAACTCAAAGATGCACAAAGCCTCTGGTGGAAAACTTCAGTGATGTAACACCTTCACACATGAACAGGTTCATGAACATGTTGCCCACAGAAGCCGTGGCTGCCCCATCCCTGGAGGGGTTCAAGGCCAAGTTGGCTGGGGCTTTGAGCAACCTGGTCTGATGGGAGGTGTCCCGGCCCAGGGCTTGGTGGGGTTGGAACTTGATGGTCTTTAATGTCCCTTCCAACCCAGACCATTGTATGATACAGGGGTACGTTATCCACGCTGTCCTTGATGGCCCACTGTATAGCTGGATACAGAGATTACATGATTTTTTTCCCACCAGTTTCCAATAGTTTCTTTGATGGAGAATCCTGGCAGGTAGTTTCCACCCTGCTTCGATATTGGTTTTAGCAACAGGGAGAATTTTACATTCTAAAATATTAAAAAAAGCCTTCAAATATTGAACAGTTAACTTTCTTCTTCGAGCTGTTCAATTGGTAGTGGAACCACCTGGAAGCCACGGTGTGGGCTGGGAGTTTGGGACAGGTACCACCCGTTCAGCCCACGCTGAAAAGCAGAGGGTGCCCCCTCACCCCTCGCGGCCCCGGGTTCTGCACGAAGGGAAGAGCTTGTTTCTTTTTTTTTTTCAGAATATGTGACTCAGCTATCGATCTTCTAGGAAACAAATCTGTGCCAATGAGCCTAAAGGGCTAGGCTGATCGAAAGAATAATAGACAGGTTCATGCTGAGGGTTTCTTTTTCCCCTTTCTGTTGCAGTTTTAACTAACGTGATGCATTAAAATCGGAAGGTAGATAAATGACAAAAATCTGGTTTCAGTGGTAGCCTCTGGGGTGCAAATGCTACCCCTGTTCAGCCCCTGTGCTGAAAACAATAGAGAAAATAAAAGGGCATTGTGAAGGGGGAGCTAAAAAGATCTGATGGTGGTTAGAGGTGTATCCCCTTGGCACGGAGATGCCTGGCTGCGATCGCTATCAGCTGTGAACTGCAGGAGCAGCCGGTCAGCCTCCGCCAGGACACGATGGAAAAGAAAGTGCGCCGAGTTGTCTGGAGTGTCTGCAAACCCAGCTACAGAGATCACTCTGTTTGTCTGAGCCCAGCTGCAGACTCCAGTTTCCGTAGCTGCCGTGGCGGTACGGTACGGAAATGCCCCAAAGCTTAGTTTTCTGACTGCCAGCGGGCCCCTCAGCTGCAGCAGTTCTGGTGTCAAACTCATCCTCTGAAAGGGGACAAGGAAGCAAACACCCAGCACCAAGTGTCTATATTTCTAAAGGGGGGAGTGACATTTTGTAAATACTCAACTGTGCTATTCTCAACATCCAATTTGCTATATTGGATTCATTTCTCAAATCTACTTACTCGGTGCAGAAGACTGGAATGTTAATCTAACAAGTCCTGCAGTTTTCTAAGCAGCATGTAGCTTTCCATTTAATCTGACAGTTGCATTTAAATGACCCTACAGCCTTAGGGCATCGAGGCAACAATTATTTCATTATAACATTTCTATACAATAATAAATAATCCCATGCATGGTGACTCTTGAAAGGAAATAACATGCACATGATATGGCTGGTATCAGCTATTGAAAGAATGCGTGCTCTTATGAGAATTTGTCTGGGAGCACCACAGGAAACCTCTGTCCCCAGAGGCCAGATATCAACTGTGCAGTAAAACTGAGCTGTTCCTCACGGTAGTTTACTATTTCCCTCATCTGCAGAGAAGGAGAGTTTTTGACCTCTGCACTGGGACTGCCAGCAAAAAATTCCAGTTAATGACAGTTCTGGTACATTTTAGCATTTGCCATTTTGGAGCCAGCTAAGACTTTCTGAGCAGTGCACCACTGAGAGGTTGTCAGTTGTTAATCAGCCAAAGTCAATTAGTGTTCTTGCTACGGTTTTGCTTGGTGTATGACAGCACTGGATGGCTCTATGGGACTAGGAAGCAGCTGAAAAATTGGAAAGACACACTTCTAGAAATTCCTTGCTTCTGCGCTTCAAATTGAAGCCACTTTGCTGCACAATTTGTAAAGTGAAAATTTTAGCCAGACCATATTAGACATTTTATTAAGCCTTTCAAAACTACCAGCCAAAAGCACTGGGCAGTTGGTCTATCCTCACAATGGTCACCTTGAGTTTTGCATTCAGGAGGAACCTGCTGGGTAAAGGATCATCCAGTAGATGAGCGTGGGACCACCCCAGTGCTCACAAAACACCGTTGCCTCAACACGCTTTCGGTCTGGTCGTGTTGCCACTGGGAATGGACTGGTCCTGGGTGCTACTGGGAAACATGAAGAGAGTTCTAAGTATGGATGGTGTGTAATAAGGACCAAAAAAATGCCTCCTTTTTTTTTTGTGAAAACTAAATACGGTGCAGGGAAGTGTGTAGTAACCTCATGTGAGCTCTTAGCTGACCTTCTTTGAGCCCTAGGTTGGACTAGAGACCTCCTGAGATCCCTCCCAGGCTCAGTTATCCTATGCTCCTAAGAAAGGTGGGAGGAGAAGGACAATTCATGATTTTCTGAAGCTCTAAGAAGAAACACTGTGTTGAGTCTTAAACAAAATCTAAGTTGGTGTATTTCTTCATCTTAATTCTCCCCTTCCAGGGCAGCACACAAATCAATTAACATAATTCCTTCTTATTTTTAAGAAATGAGCTGTCATGTTGATGAAAGTTGAAATTTGGGGTTAAAGGTTTTAATTTTGTTTTAAAGATCATCCATTTCTCTCAGGAGATGTATTCCATGGAGCACTGAATATATGCATGTACACGGACAATGGCGATTCATTAACTGGATGAAGTGTAGGGACTTTCGTCTGTTTTGTTGACACTTCCTTTCATATGGAAAATCCAGTGCCAAGTTTTCATCTATTCATGTTGTGTCACCTCTTGTAAAAGTCAATATGTCACTATTTTCTGTATGTCAGCTGAGACTGATGGGAGTGCTGACTTTAAAGACAGGTCAGAAAGGCACTGGGAAAGAAAAGCAACAACCTTTGCTAAAGCAGAGTGATGCTAAATGTCACAGAACAAAGATTTAGATGCAATTTGGAGAGCTGACATGCAAAATGTGTACACTCTGGGGTTCGGAGGCTTGCTTAAAATGTAACAAAGCCTGCAATATTATACCCAGATACCTTATTACTTTCTCATTCTCCCCCAAAACTCGGATGTATCTTTTAAGGCAGCAAGAAGCTCTTTCAGCAGCGCTGCCTGTCTGCCTCATCCAGCGCAAGACTCAGGGTCCGCTTTGCAGAGTGTTTGTTCAGCTTCCCCCATCAGCTGGAAGTCTATCTACTCGTATCCATTTCAGGAGATCCTCTCCTTTTACATCAGCCCATTATCCCCGAATGGATTCAGGCTAAAAGTTTGGCTTAAAGCTGCTTTTGGCTACCAGGGCCGTCATTAGAGCAGCCCAAGGAGGGAGCAGAGACACTAAATGGAAGAGTTTCAGGCCTGGGAATTCTGCGCTGGCGTCAGTCCCGTCTCCATTCCCTGTCCCTTGCTATTTTTTAAAACTCACGCATTACCATAATGGTGCAAAGTACTACAGAAATCTATACTGCAGCTTGCAAGAAGTTCAGTCAGAGCTGAGCTGAGAGTCTCTTATTCATCCGAGTAATTGTCATCACAAAGACCTCTCCTCCCTGCGGTGAATGGGCTGGAGGAATCAGGATGCAGATACCTCTGCCTGTCTCTCTCTAGAGGTCCCTATTTTGGATTGGTGAATTGTGAACTAGAATATCTGCCTGTGTACAGTTTAAGATCTGATTTTTTGTCTGTTCTTTCCTGTGGCCTCTATTGTTATGCCCATATTGTTATTTCAGTGCTGGAAATCAAAGGCAAGCACAGCCTAAAAATACTGTGAACAAAAAAAAATAAATATAAAAATTAGCTTTAATAGCTTGGTCTTACCATTGCGTTTCAAAGGGTCTGTGATATCATTCAAAGAGCCACACATTTTTAAAGATAATCCCACCTATACTAGAGACGCTATTTTATTCATGCTAAAAAGTATTGATTCTTTAACAAAATTTGAGTGAAAATACAAGTGATACTCTCCATTCTGGTACTTTGATGTAGAAACCTTCAGTTCTAGGTTGCTTGATTTTTTTTATACATATGTATATAAGTATGTGTGTATATATATATCTGTATGCATGTATATATAAAAAAATATACAGCTAAGCCTGGAAATGACAAAGAAGCATTGCTACCCAAATGTTCAGTGCCCAGTGTGAAATGAGTTGGCTGCTTTCCTCCGTGCTTGGTAGAAGAGACCTGTTCCCATCACCGATCTGTCATCACAAGTGTCATGAACTGACAGCATCTCTGCAGCATCTCTGCTCACGGGTCGAGGAGAAGACACGCTGGAGCCACTCGCTTCTCTCGGATGTTCCTCTGGTTCAAACAACTCGCACGGAGGATACAAAGCTGGGGTCCCTCCTGGAAACAACACAAGTGGAGATCTTCATCGCAGGCCCCAAGGCAGACGGAGCAGCTCACTGGTCAGGTATGTCCAGACTTCTCATGCCGAGGTATCAGACAGATTTCCTTTTCTAACCACTTTCCAGTGGTTTCCAGTTTCTCTGAGTCCTTGGGACTTTTCTCAGATTTACACACAGCTTTTTGTGCTCATAGAGAAAGCAACATTATTTCACTCAGCATTCCTGGATATTACTGTATGATTTTTATTTAAAGGGGGATGAAATGAAAGCAATATTCGGTCATTTCTGGTTCCATGCTGCACCTTTTTTGGAAAGTATAAATATAAAGTAAACCCGTCAAAACCATTTAAAACTAAAAGATTCTACTTTTAGCTTCTTCTGTATTTCAAGCTGCTCCTGGATGGAACTTTGAGGGTCTTGTATCCAAGATTTCAAGAACTTTGATCAGCACAACAGTTTGAATAATTGTGAGTGACAACCATAATTATTTAAACTATTGCACTGTGTAGCCCCACCTCCCCTTTAATGGTTCAGGAAAGAATATATGTATCATATTAGCATAAATTTAATTTACTGTCTCATATAAAATGCAAATCAATAGGCTAAACTTGGAGTAGCATTCATTTAGTTCTTAATGCAGGGCAAGGATTCTTAGCAATGGGGAGGGATACACAAATCAACATAAATATGTGAGTAATTTAAATCATCTATGAAGACTGAGCAGAGTCTTTCTCTGTGTCCTCTTTCGGGGTCTGGGCAATGCTCTTTTAGGAGTTCTAGATTTTTTGTTCTCTACCAGCTGGTTTTCTCAAATGTGATATGATGCAGTCCCCCTCAAATTCTTTGCTAGACACCCTTACTTAAACCCATTTTGAGATCAGCTCTTTATCAGTGCCAATAAACACTAACTGAGGGTGTGAATTCTCCAAATATTTTCAATCCAAGACCAAGATCTACCTTTTGCTTTAAGGCTGACTGATATCTTAACTCATCACTGGATGATTCATTTACTTCCTTGGGACAATTAACCCAAGAACAGCTATTATGGCTATGGGTGTCAGCAGCCAGCACCATATAACCTTATCTCAGAAGCTTGTTGCCTTCAACGCTCAGACCACACCTGTAAAATGCTGGTCCCTTGTACACAAAACCTCCCCTCAAAGCCTTGTTTTCTGGCAAGTCTGGGAAAATAAACAGCTTTTGAAGTATGCCCCAAAAGTCTTTCCAAACTGTAAGTCAAATGCGACTTTCTACAAGATGACAAGAGTTTAACGTGATTCCTATGTTTATATATATATCTCAACTTTTTAAGTCAAAGTTCTTTATTTATCATAGGATTTGAGAAACAAAAGTCTCCTGCCTTTGATTGCCTGGGAGAAAACATTCTACAGATACCTCTATAGACTTCTAAGGGTTGTTTAAAGTCATCTGCTTTTCTAAAGATGGAAGTTCAAGGGAAATAATTTCAAAGAACCTCAGAGGAGAGATACCGAAGTTGGCATATCTTCTCATTTGTATATTCTTTAGTTCTTATTTGAAAGAAGAAAAAGTCTTGTTTTGTATAGACAGAAGAACTGAGATGGAAATTGCCAAAAAATTAAATCAGCTCCAAAGGAATGAAGACTTGTTCTATCACCTGCTGAAAGGGGTATTGCCTTCACTTCTTTCCAGAACCGGACCCGGAAAGCAAATGGAATTGCAAGCAGAGGTTGAATGCAGAATATAAAGGTTGAACCTCTTCAGCCTCATCAACTCTTTATTAATATGCTATTCAGAGCAAGGCATTTGAATAAAATCCCTTCAGGAAACTTCATCAAGACCAAAATGTTTATGAAAAATGGTGGGAAAGTGTTCTTTTCTTCATTTTCTTAACAGTTTTAACTATACCATCTGTGTTCAAAGCACAGTTCCATCAATATTAGCCATTTTTTGAAGGTGGTGGAACTGCCTAATAACATCTAGGAGATTTTCTAGAATTGGGGGATAATTTCTAGGTGCAACTTGTTTTTTTATTGTACAAACAATGTTTCTGGAACTGAAGAAGTTGGAAAGAGCATTCTGCAACCCCCTTCAACAAGCAGTCACTCGGCCCTTTTGAACTCCCAAACACTTTGGGAGTCTGCTGCTTCTCTTCAGGGCTTCATTTAGAAACAAATAGTGCAAAAAAAGTCTACATCTTTATTGAAAAATGTTCATTTTATTCATGCACTGAAAAACATAACCTGTAACAACAGCAAGAGCCTTTATAAACAGCCTGCAAGAGGTCTCTCTGGTCATTTCTGCTTAGAACATAATCTTAAATTATTATGTCATATCGAGCTCACAAAAATAAGAAAAGGCTTTAATTAATTAAAATAAATAGATTGATAGCCTTTCATTTACCACTGGCACGCTTACACTTCCCTGAGCTGTGGCACCTCCTGGGCTGTTCACAGCAATATGACACAATAATTTTGAACAGGATGGAGTGATTATATTATCTAATTTAGAATACAGTTGCATCATGGGAAAGCAGATTATCAGACAAAATGGTGTGTCAGCTCTATTCAGGAGAAAGGAGAATTGTATAGATTATTTTTCCTTCAGATCTAATATCTGCTGTTCACAGTAAGTGACTGTATTTTCTGCTTGGTCATAGTTAATTTTCTTTCTGTTTTTGACATACTTTTCTGATTTTCATAAAAAATTCCCATGTTATTATGTTATCTATAAAGTCAAGTTCTGTTTTAAGGTAGCCTCTCAATTTCACTTATTTGTGTCTTCATCTAGCTCTATTTTCTTCCCAATATATTTAATGCTCAATGACTGAAGAATCCTCTCCAGAAAGCTTAAAAGAAAGCCTTTGACAGCTCATTTTAGTCCTCTCTAATCTAATCTTCTCCAGCCTGCACACAAGATCTGTGCTCCTCTGTGCCTCTTGTCCAACCACCTGGATCAACCCAGACCTTCTCTGGAGTCACTGAAAGGCAATGGTGGTACAACACACGGTTGTCAAACATGGAGTAATTTATTACTATGATCATAAGAGCAATTTACGAACGGTAAGTTTCCAAAGATCATCCTTACTTAGTTTACTGAATCGTATCAGCAGACCAATAGCCAAAAAGCATGTTTGTGCTTAGTGTCCTCACTGCTTACTGTCCTTCTGACTCTCATACTTAACATCTTGCCCTCTTGCATTTGATGTTTGATCAATATTATCAGAAACCTGATCTGGTTGCCATTGAAATGACTGCAAACCTCTCTTTGTTTTGACTGGAAACATGACCAGCCTCAGTTTTTTGTCTTTTCATTAACACAAGGTTTTAAAGATGAGTCTCATTATATCTGGCTTCATTTGATCTGCGTAATGACCTTTCCCGGTGCACTCACTGCCGCGTTTTGGAGCCTCACTGGTGCAGAGGAGAGCCCTTTCTGCGGGGGTGAAGGGAGCAAAGCAGCATCAGAATAAAACAGCCAGCTCTGACGATGTCCCAGGAAGAACAAAGAATACAACTAATTAGATTACTTTATGGCGGTGTTTAATCTTTTCCAAAGAAGTGAGATCTATTTTCAGTCTCCATTCCCTGGTGGTTTCTCTGGGCTATACAACATCAGTGTATTCTTTGTAGATGTTGTTCCCAAGACCCTTGTGAAAATGTTTAACCATCAGACTTACCTAATCCACTTTTGCAGATTAATGTCTAAACTAAACTGTAGTATCTGTCCGGCAAGAGTACCTGGCCCTCTCTCTGCTGTTTTCAATACACCTTTGTATAATCACTGGTCCCAAAGAAAGGATTAGCCTGTCATTTCTTAAGATTAATTCATCTTCTTTAAATCCCTTTTCAATAAATCTTTGAAATTAAGAGAAATGTTATAAATAAGGGATTTAATCAACAATGTAGTTTTAGTGTTCATTTCCTTTTAGGTTGGGTTTGGTCTCTACACTTTCTTAAGTCTGTGGAGATTATTCAGTTTCTCTTCCAATCTTTTCATCTCATCTATATGAAATATTTAAACTTTCAACATTTAATAATGATGAATAAGATCAAGAATGGAGCTTACAGCAACTTCAGGAAAATTCCTTCATTTCAGCCGATGATGGCCTGAGAGCATTAAAGTTACAAAACCAACACTCTCCTGTTTCCTTTAGGGTGATATTGTTGCTGCCCCTTTATTGAATTGTATCTTTTTTTAATGTTCTTATCATATTTCAGACTTGCTGACTAAAAGATCCAACTTTTGCCTGGTTGATTTGCCTATAAAACATTGTTCTTTAGGTTGTTTTTACTGATATCTGGGTTTAGGAGTGACCTCGGGTCTTTTGGCTCCTTAGTTGAGCAGAGGATAGATGCCCTGTCCTGTCTGCAAGCCCCACGCAGACTTTCCCAGTGAAATTATTAAAAACACTTCTTACTGAATGAGAGGGAGGGTTGAATGGCAGGGATCAGAGGAAGAACTGAAGTATCTATCACAAGTGCTTCTCAAATCCTAATCTTTTAACCATATTCTGATGTGCCAAAATCTAAAATCTTTCTACGGTCACCAATATTCCTTTTTAGTTTCACCCCTTTCTCTCTGAGGCAATTTTTGAACTTCCATAAAACAGAGAAACACGTAACTATAAGTGGTAATTCTCTCCTTGCAATTCTTGCATTCAGCTGTATTATAGTGGATGCTAATAATATATATTTTAGTTATAGGCTGTTCATTCAAGGTGCATACTTTTCCAAATGACACGTGCAATTTGAGGATTCCATTTGTTTGCTTCCTCCAACTCTCTGTAATGAGAGTCACAGCCCCAAACACCACCTGCCTCTTAGAAAAAATGTAATTCACTAACAGTTCCATTTTTTGCCATTTCTTTGACTAAGTACATAATTTTTGTATGGATTTATAAGTTAAGCATGATTTCTCTGTATTCAAAAAATTTTGCAAGTTACCGATCGAATTCTGTTTCTGGAAATTCTGTTGTTTCCATCCATGCTTTGAGTTAGTTACTCAACTTAATTACCCCTTACACATGGGCTTATTTATTACTTTTAATTTTTTTTTTCATTAATGAGCACATCCTCATTACAACATCTACATAAGTAAAGCTGGAACAAAAGAGTTCAGTGATTTGAGGAAAATGGTCTCCTCTTTCCTCATCTCCCCCACACTGCCATTCTTAATTCTCCTCCTTTCTCATCTTCTGTTTTGCCTATTCTAGATCCTCACAAAATTCCTGAAATTAAGTCATTATGGCAAGACATGAATCCTCTGACTCTTCTTTTTATCACCTCAGAACTTTTTAAAGGTAAAACAAGTGTAGGTGCTGAAGGTTGTTCCTTTAGAAGAAGCCTTCATAATTACAGCTCTAAGGCAGAAACACATCATAGAGTTTACATCCCATTTTAGTTTCTTGTTTGTTCTGCTTTACCTTCATTTCAAATTGGGAATGTAAAAATAGCAAATGTCTTCATATTGTTTATGCTAAATTCAGAACTATGTAGGGCAAGCTTCCTCCTGGTTTCATGGTTTCAATAACAGAAGTAACTTTAGTGAAGATTCTATCTGTTCCTTACTGTACACTATTTACTAGTTATCATTATGTGGCTTTACTGCAGTTCTCTCAGAAAATGTGCCATGGCCAACGTACGCATCAGAGTGCCACCAAAAAAATGCGGTAACTGAGACATCCTGGAAGACATTCCCTGCTCTGGTGTGGTCCTTGTCCTTCCTCTGCTCAAAGGGGCACAGGGAGAAAAAGTAAAAAAGAAGAAAAAATGTCTAAAAGTTTCCTAGTTTTTCTTTTTTTTTTGGTAAACTTTGTTTCTCCCTGCCTGGCAGGAGGGAAAAGCGGCTAATGTCTCCCTGCTGAAAGCATTAACTGATTGCATTGTTGCCTGAGCACAGCAGCTGTCCTTATACATTTAGACTCCCAGTGACAACAAAATTAAGGCAGCCTCCCCTTCTGTCAGGCAATAAAATGATTTTCTCAACTTCTTTATTTCTTCTGAGAACTTCTTAGTGCCTGCCTTTCTATGACTGCAGCGAGACACTACATCCGAACCGATCATAATGAAGGGGACCTTTTACTCAGCACTTTCCGCGAAGGTGAAAGGAAAAACGAAAAATAACCCAGATTCCAATGTGCCCCGAGGACTGGTTTCTCCCACTTTTCTATTGGCTTTAAGTTGTTTGATGTGAGTGGCTGTTTAATCTCATTTACGCCACCAATGCTATGCTCTGTAATTGCCCATTGCTTCCTGATACCTGACTAAATAGATCTTGCTACGACACCCGTGGCCTAGCACCGTTCCCTGGCAGGAAGGAAAGAAGGTGCTCCTGCATGGTCTTAACCATTTAATTTTTGAGTATGGAAGGGTCCTAAAGCTTTCTGCTAGATGGCAAAACTAAAACAATATCCACACATTTCTGGCAAGCTTTGTGCATCTTCAGCGTCCCTTGGCAGGCCGAGGGCTCCCAGTTGAGAGTTGGAGCCAAATGCCATCTGCTCTTGTGTCCTACCGGGCTGCGTAGCACAAGGGGGTTAACCAGGCCTTCGGATGTCCTACAGTGACTGTGCTGGTCTTCTAATACTACCCTAGGCTCTATCAAAATTGATCTAATCAGGCAATTCTGGATTTTCCATGCCAATCTGCAGGAGGCACCTCCCTGCTGGCCGCAGAGCCAGCGGTGCCAGGGAGGCAGATCAGGATTTGGGGAGCAACACTGGGGAGGTTCGGACTCGTGAAGCAGCTCAACCAGCCCCATGGTGCTTTGCAATCATTTTATACCTATGATTTTCAAACCCAGGGGCTCACTCTTCTGACTCACCCAAAGATTTGGGTGCTTTTTTTTTTTTTGTTTTTGGGTTTTTTTTCACTTTTTGCACTTTATACCAGACAATAACGTGACAATGAAAGACATGCGAAAGTCCCACATAGATTCCCCTGCCAGGATCTTAAGATGACATGGAAGCATAACTTACTAAGAAAATAATTTTAAATTCTGTCCTGTCCTCTTTCAATGACTTATTTTGGACTCTCCTCTTCAAGCAGAAATCCTGCCTGCAATAAAAGAGCAACAGGAAATTGAAGGTGTGTCACTGCTGCTGAAGAGCCAGGGTGTATTTCCATTGTGAATATACATATATGTATTCTCGGCTTCTGATTTTATATATATTTAAATACGTATTGTTCTTAATGGCAATACAACCCATCAATCTTTTAATAACTTGTTTTGTGCTGTTCTAATCTTGTCCCTTATTTGTGGCTGCTAGTTTCAGCTCGATACTATAAGAGCACTGACTCTACTCTAACTTATAGATTACAGGGCAAAAAAACCCTCAGCACTTGGCTAAATCATCCAAATTTGCCACAGCAGGATCCTTCACCTATTTTCTGAAACATTTAGTTCCATTTTTTCCTCTCCATCTGACCCTTGCAGCTCAGTATTGGTAATTAGCCCCCTGCTTCTTCTGTAGCTACTAAAAACTGGGGAAAAATAAATGTTTCCATTTTAAACCATTATTGCAAAGGCACAGCCGTGGAACACTGGAGACTAACTCATGATGTAAGGGCAATTTTCATAAAATGACACTCAGGCATTCGGGTTCTAGCCTTCAGAATTAAGAACAGTATATTTTCTTTCCTTCTTTTTCTCTTGCTTGCTTTCTTTTTTTAAATGAAAACTTGAGGCAGTGATATTTCTGTGGTTTCAGAGGATGAACTTAGCTGATGCAATGCCAGCTTGAGACTTTATCTTCATCACATCCCTTATACGAACTCCTCCAAATTAAGAGAAAAAATAATTAGTATTAATGTAAACAAAGTAAAAATATTTGGGAAAGTGATTTCTTCTCCAGTGGTACCCAAAGGAAATAATGTTTATTTGGAAGGATGGTCAAGTGATGATCTTTTTTTAAAAATACTACTTTTTGCAGGAGATTTGCAAAATGATTTACCATCACACATAGTCCTAACAGTACTTGAGAGTGTTTTGTAGCAGCTCCCTCGGCAAAATACCCTTCCAATTACTGCATCTATGCCACTCAAATCAAAATCAAAGTTTAAAGAATCCAGCAAAGGGTTAGATCAGCTGCCACGTGGTTGTTCAGTTCTGAACTTTCTGCAGACAGATACAATTAAGCGGATATTTCATTGAACTGGTAAATATCAAAACTAGTCAAGAATTTACCTCTAAGGAAATACTGCACCTTGCCAGCTATGAATCTGCCTGATTTAAATTTATATCCTATTTTCTTTCTACAAGGGACATATTAGAACTGATGTTATCGACTGAGAACCTAACCCTACAGTGACACCATGTCCAACTCACCTGATTTTCTTACAAAATTTGATGGTTTTCTTTAAGCTCCAGCTGCTTGTATCAACCAGTTGTGTAAGGAGCTCAGCCTTCTGTTCATGTCAAGAAGTGTGTTTCTGACAGGCAGGAATCTGGGCTTGGGTACTCACTGAAGGCTCAAAAAGCCCCACATTTAGGAATTGAATGTTAAGATTATTGCCCATTTTGGGTAGCAATTGTGACTTTTTAATGTATTCACCCAGAAATAGCTGGGTGCACTCAGTGAAGGCACTGACACTTGTTACATGGAGCTGCATGGGAGTGTAGCTGAGATGAGGAAGGGGAGGACACCCCACCCCACTGACAGCTGAAGAGATGGAGGGGTTTTCAGAGGAGACAGAAACCACTACTGGAGAAACATGAGGGATCTAACAGTATTTGCTGTCTCCCCCATTCCCCCATCTCTCTCTCCTGAACTTCTTATGATTCTCAGAGATTAAACCAGAAAGAAAGTTGCCATTTTTTGTGTGTTTTTATTGAGTCCTCTATTTCCTCTGGAGGTTTTATCTGCTCCACTGTTGACTTGATACCATTCTACTTCAGAAAATGTTCTCAACTTCGACTTTTCTTGTAGCACAAAAGCAACCTGAGAGCCCTTAAAGACATCACTAAAATTTTTATTTCTATGCCTTTCAAAGCCCCTGGAAATACGTATTGTGCTACATGCCATCGTTGTAAATAACATTACTCTTAATGCAATAATCTTGGTCTAATCTTCCAGTGGTGTGAATATGCTAAAAGGAAGGCTTAAAGTGATAGATGCTAAATAAATTAAAATGAGTTGAGGGAAGATGCTTTATAACCCTAGAAATATTGCAAGCATTATTTAAAGTAGTTAATATTTTTACAGCCTCATGAATGCTAATCTCCGGGAAATCTCAGGTACCAAATATAGTTTTAATTCTCAATTTTAGTTATCACAATCTGGAACTGTAAATTAATTTCAACACTATAAAAAGTAATAGAGACGTTTATTTTCTTAAGCAATCTGGCTTATTCAGCTGCAGACTAAATCTGAATTAATGGTCCTGGTATGCCGAATACAAAATTAGTAATAATGTGAAATGAACATAACGATAATATCTGCTGGAAGAGTTATAATGCTGGGGTCCAACTTTTTCTCATTAATATCCTCCATTACTATTTAAAAAATGATATTGAGCTTTCTGTCTGGCACTTGAGTGCTTCTCTGGTGACTTCTCTATAAAAGATGACATCTTTGGGAGTATCAGTATAACACTAAGTGTCCCTCATTCCTTTGGGGATGCATTAAACCCAGAAATGGGGTGCATGGGTGTATAACTAAGAAGCAGACTAAGGTTTTACCTTAGAAAACCTTAGAAAAGTCCCTGGTTGTGGTGGCTCGACTTCAGTCTGGATAGATGGAAGAAGCTGCTAAACCCTTCTTTTAGCCATAAAAAATGGATACAATTAGGATTAACAGGGAAATCCCACTTCTGGTCAATGGAAACAGCTTGCTGGCCAAGAGCCATTGGCCCTGCCCTGTCCCAAAGGAGATGTTGCTTCAAGAGTAACATGAGGACTTTTATGAATCTGTATGTGTGTTTGACAAGAGAAGAGACAAGAAGCAACCCAGAGGAGTGCATGAAGGGTCGAGAAAGAAAGCAGAAAAGCTTAGATGCTTATGGTGGTACTTAGGGAGGAGATGTGAGAAAAAATGGCTTCCAGGGTTTGATCCTGCTGTGCATCAGAAACCAACACCGCTTTTTATACTGTTTTTCTTTTTCTTTAAGTGATAAGGTACTGCAAAAGAGATATATTGCTTTGTTTCTCTCCTTAACAGAAGCATCCTGCAAGTCTTTCACTGTCCCTTGGGTCTTTCAGACCAAGTTTAAGTAAGAAATTTCCAGCAACAGCCAGACTATAATGGTGTTCATCTAAATGTAGCCTTGACACCTGCATTCTACAGAAATGTCTGGGCACGGTGAGGTGGTGTTGGCCCGGTGCAAACCTGGTGGAGGAGCTGGTGTTGGCGGCCTGATTCCTCACACCAAGACCCCACGGTGAGCTCAGCCCATCCGTGCCTCCACCGGGCCCTTCGTGCTCAGAGGTTATTTGAAAGAAAGCCCTTACAAACCAGAGCTGAATGGGTCTGTACTTGTGGCATTAAACAAAAGTCCAAGCAAATAGCACAGCAAGAGAGAACTTACTCTCCAGCATTAAAGATGCTGGATCTTCGATGTGTAAGCTTGCAGAGAAATCTGTCCCATCCCTGTAGGTACTCAAGAGCTGTCCGTCTCCCCAGAGCCAGAACCTTAATGGAGAGCAATGTTGGAGTGTGTCCTTGTTCGAGCAGCACAGGATTAATTTCTCGTTCAGAAATCTTACTTTTCAGTAAGAACTCTTTTAATGCTTCATAAAACTGAATTTTTAGAAGACTCTAGTCTCTGAATTTGTGAAAATATTTACTTCATAGCCAGCCCTGATGAGTGGGATTCAAGGTCTCAGCATTTTCAAGGTTCTTTTCGAGGTGCGGGGATGAGGAGGAGAGAGACCCAGGCACTTGACCCAAGCTGCCAAAAGGAATATTTCATACGCTGAATGTCACATTCAGTATAAATTAGTAAGTTTGCTTGGGAGTTTTCTCTCTTCAATGATGGTTGTCATCCTGAGAACTCCTTGTCTTGGTGTCAGAGCCCTGAACTCCTCCCTTCCTCCCAAAGCTGTAGCACTCTCAGGGTCCCACATAGACTGTCCCTGCGGGGAGTGCACGGCTTCCTGCTGAGGGAATGAGCTGAGTATAATCCTTGCTTATATTATGCCAGTATCAGGATCAATATAGGCTCTTCAGTGTTATTAATGTTCATTATTTAGTCTTATTCTATTAAATATTTGAACCCGTGGGTTTCCTTGTTTTTCATGATTCCCCTTCCCAGGTGGGGGTCATCAGATGAGAGAATAGTTGTCTAAATGACAATAAGTTGTTGTGGGCTCTTAAAACTGTAACTGTTAGTTCTTGGTTTGTATTTTGAAAGGTGGAAGTGACGCTGGTCACCTGTCAATGCATTGGGTGATGATGCTCTGGGAGTGGCTGATGCCCCAAATCATAGAATCATAGCATTGTTTGGGTTGGAAGTGACATTAAAGATCACTCAGTCCCACCCCCCTGCCCTGGGAAGGGACACCTCCCACCAGACCAGGTTGCTCCAAGCCCCCTCCAACCTGGCCTTGAACCCCTCCAGGGATGGGGCAGCCACAGCTTCTCTGGGCAACCTGGGCCAGGCTCTCACCACCCTCACACCAAAGAGTTCCTTCCTGAGATCTCATCTTAAATCTCCCCTCTTTCAGTTTAAAACCATTACCCCAATGGGTGACCAGAGGTGGGAGGGGGGACACTGGGGGAGGCTGGGCTGGGTAAGAGGGGAGTGTGGCAACTGCTCCTGCTGAGAACATAATGTCTCCAAACGGTTTTATACCTCCATGTGTTTCCGTGGTGAAAGTAAAAGGTTTTGTGTTCACCAGCATTTATTTTGTTTTCTTTACTTTGGGCTAATGAGTCAGAGTCAGGAAACCATGCTGGGAAAATCAGTATGCGTTCCCAATAGTGCAAGCATCAATTTAAGTCCACAAAGTTACAGTGGGCTATATAAAGACTTATTAATCAAAACATTGGCAAAATATTGACTGTGCACATACTCTGTTAGGCCTGAGAGATCGTCTGCGAAGCAAAGCTTGAATTAATCCCTTCTTCTCATAAATTAATGTTTGCAGAATAATAATAACGAAAAAAAAACATGAAGGATATATTTGTGGATATTTTTCTAACTGTGTCTTGGTAATTTCACTCTCTAATTTAAAATTGTTTCCACTCAACAGTTGTCATGTAGAGGGATAAGTAGCCAAAGTATGGCTCACGGAACAAATGTTGTTTTGGGTGTGGGGCTGGCTGCCGTGGGTGTCCCCCCGTCCCCCCTGGGGGGGACAAGCCCAGCATGTGAAGCTCCCAGAGAGGCCAAGCACAAGGAATGAATAACACCCAGAACATTCTGCTGCCTCTTTTGGCTTAAACAGCTCCCATAAACAGAGATCTAGGAAAATGTGGTCAGGAGGATTTGGCAGTGCCCGTCCCCTGCAACAATGGAGTTGTGTCACAAGAATAAGGCAGGAGAAAACGCGCTACTGATTGAAAAAAAACCCACCCATATTTTAGTATCCAACCAAAAAAATGCTCCCATTTTCCTTCTTAAGATCATGGTTTGTTAAAAAGTCTGTGCAAAATATTATGCTAAAGCATTAAGTAAAAATTAAGGCATGAGAACAGACTTTGATGAAAAATTAGCTTTTAGGTTTTATTCCCTGTCAGAAACAAAAAGAAAGAAAATGGGAAAAGACTAAAAATCCCAACAGGGACCCACATTTTTGCCAGCTTTTTTACACACATGAAGGCATCCACATTTCTGTCTGAACATCCCTGTAAACCACTGAAATTTCCCATTCTCAGAGGGCGGGTGTCCTTCTGGCAGAGCCCGTTTGGCTGAGAGGGGCTCAGGAATAAGCAAACCGCATCCTGGCCACCTTGAGCGATGACAAAAGCCTTATTAAAGACTGGATATTGTCCTGATTAAAAACCAGTGGCATAATTTGGCCTGGGCTATATAATTTTATTAAATGCTCAGGTATGTACTAGCACAGCCCGGACTGGTTATGAATCAGTAAGTGCTGGCAGGCTTATTTTACTTGAAGTTGTGGACTGCGACAAAGTGAGTGTACGATAGTTGATGTTTTAATTTAGGAACAAAAAAAAAAGAATCAATTTGTAGGGCTGGCATAATGGTAAGCAATGGCCATGATTTTATTTCACACGTGCCTTTCAGTGGTTTTATGAAGATGCTTTATAAACAAAGTTTTAAAGTGCAAGGCGTGCTATTATTTTATTTCCTCAGAACAGCTAATAAGCAAGAAAGCCAGAGACGTATTTATAGCAGGATGTATTTATAGAAGAAATCTTCCTGCAACTAGGGCCAGGGGGGTGTGCGATGGGGGAGGCACACACATCCCTTAATGCAGAGAAATGGCTGGGAGCTCATACGTATGAATGTAGTGCCATAGCTAAATTAGACAAATTATTATAGGCCCTAGATCCCAATGTCTGCTGCTATTCACTGCCTGCTCCTGCAGAACCACTCTTATGATTGTCCTTCCCGGGGAGAGAGAGAAAATAAAACGTATTACTCTTTTCATTACACAGCTCTCTCTTTCCTGCTCCTTATATATATGTGTGTGTGCATGTATAAAAGCTGACTTAGTCACTAACTTTTATTTTTAATTTTATTTTTGTTGAGTGCACTGGGCTCCTCTGTCCCTGCCAAGGGTGGGTGTGGGAACCTGTGGGAGATGCTTGTGCCCCACGGCAGCTCCTACCACTGGGAAGTGCTGGGACAGCCCAGCCCGCAGTGATTTTGGAGCTATCTATTCATTCTTTGGAGATAGAAATTCATTCCGAGAGAGGGAAAGAGTAAAATCTAATCCAAGTCCATAAAACCAAACTATTCTCTGCGCTAAATCCATTACTTAATGGAATAAACTTCATCTTTTGCCGACTAATACAATAGGCACAGAATATGCTATCTCTCTTCTAACAGATAATTGCAATAGATATGGGAAGAGATGTGTGTATATTAAACAGGAGCAAAAGGATTATTTTATGGTTTAGACTTTAGGAGAAATTTTCAAAATCTTTGTGACTCAGTAACCTGGGAGAATTTCTCTGTATAGAAAATGCCTCTGAAGTGGAACAGTGTAGGTGTTTATAGATGTCCTCTATAGCAGCTATTTCTCAATCTGTAATAATTTTACTTTACATATTTCACTAGATAAGGCATATATACAAATATATTTAAAATATACATATATAAAAATATCTTAATACTGACTTGTAAACCTCATGCAGAGCAGATTGCATTAAATAGGAGTAAAAATGTTTCATCCTCTAGAAAATTCTGAAATTTCTTTCCACTGTAAATGAGAATGAAAACTGGAATGGTTCAAAAATTTATTCTGAACAATTCTTTTTGAAAACATTAGAAAGCCCTCTTTGCATGCAGTAATGACGGAGAAGTATTATTTTCTAATGTAAACCAGCACGTGTCTGTGCTTGTGCACATCTGTACAAGCTGGAGTGGGAGAGGGTTTGGTAAACCAGATACATCACTCATTACAGAATCACAGAATCAGAGAAACACTCAGGCTGGAAAAGACCCTTGGGATCATCGAGTCCAACCGTCAGCCCTGCTTTACAAAGCTCTCCCCTACATCATATCTCCCAACACCACAGCTAAACCACTCTGACATTCGGGGATGGGGACTCAGCCACCTCCCTGGGCAGCCTATTCCAGGGTGTGACCACCTCCCGTGACCTGCTGGTCACTCTTCTTTTGATGTAGCCCAGAATTAATCTGCTCTGAGTGGTTTCGGGATGCACTGGGTTATGGTGGGCTGGTGTCTGGGGATCCTGCCTCTCCCCAGGCAGACTAAGATTTTTGTCTTTTCGGGAAGCATATTCCAACTGCCTTTTGCCTTTCCCTGGGCAAAACTTGTCCTACTCTGAATAAACCAAAACCTTTGATCCCCTCTGGCAATGACATTCCCAGAGCATGGTCCCCCACCATTTTCAAAGTGGCAGAAAGTTGATGCACCTCAGCATTTCTGAATACTGGGTTTCAAGTGCTTACGCAGGTGCAGTCACAACCTGACTTTTGGGTGGTGATGGTTTGAGGTACAGTAGCACTGACAGCAGACTATGGAACTGTTGCTACGTGGGTGATCATAGAATCAAAGAATCATAGAAACATAGAATCATTCAGGTTAGAAGAGACCCTTGGGATCATCGAGTCCAATCATCTGCCCCACTCTACAAAGTCCCCCCCTACACCGTATCTCCCAACACCACAGCTAAACGTCTCTTAAATGAGCTCTTGATGAGCTCTTCAAAGCAAAAGGAGTGTGAGAACGCCTGTTACCCCCCGGTCCCTGCATTATTTATGGCAAAGAGTGGTCCAACCATCGAGCTGAGATAACATCTCTGCGCTGCCTTCTGCTACTGGGTGGGAATTAAGCGGGGGTGAGGGGCTGCAGTATGGGCTGAAAGTGTGAAAGTATGGCAAATGATGCATTCAGAAAGATCCATCTATCGAAAATGTAAACAAGGTTGTAGAGACTTCGTATATAATGCCCCCGGTCATCCTCAGGGTATAGGTCATCCTCAGGGCATTTCTGTTGCTCTGGCCATTATCTAATCAAAAAACTGGGAGGGAAAACCAGTGCTATTAAGAGAGCTTGTATAAAATCTCTCTTGGAGAAATTTACCATGTAGAAAAGGTCAGTTGGACATTTTGACAGCACGGTACAATAAAGGCCTCTAAATGGCTTCAATCATTCAGGCTTTTTTTTTTTTTAATACTAACTTCTTTTTATCAGTTCCTAGCACTTTGTGCTTGAAAATATGTCTGATGTAGCAATTAAAATGTCATATTAATAATACTATTGTGTATCATTTTTTTACTTAACCCATTCTATATATGCCAATATATTTCAGTACTGAAAAACAGCTGCAAATATTACCCATCTTTATAGAGAATGAATTGGAATCATTCTGAAATGCAGAACAATACTAGAAGCCCCCTTATAACAGGCAATTTTTTCACAAGGTATGTTCAAGTCTCCAGAATTTTTGCATTCAAATAAACACAGCTTTATACAGATGATGTAGGAGATGGGGCAGGTTAATTAAGGCACTGGCTTGGACACTGCCGTGCCTGGCTCTGGTTTCTGCTCTGCCAGAAATGGCTGATATGAGCCTGACCTGCTCAGCATTAGTATATTAAAACATGAAATCTCCCTTTGGCCCTTCCCCACCACCTGCACCCATCCCTTTTGCATCCCGACTGGGGCTGTGTACAGCTTCATGGCTCTCATCACCTCCGAACAACTGCCTTTTCCACCACACGTCCAGCCTCACGGTGAAAAGTCCGACACAAATGTTCATGAATTATATTCCTGTTTGCCTCCTCCTGCTTCTTTGCCAACCACTCACACAGGGCAGCGTAGTTGGAGCTGTGCCACCCCCCTGCCCTGGGCAGGGTCACCTCCCACCATACCAGGTGGCTCCAAGCCCCCTCCAACCTGGCCTTGAACCC
Organism: Nycticryphes semicollaris; assembly: GCA_013400055.1. Taxonomy (NCBI): domain Eukaryota; kingdom Metazoa; phylum Chordata; class Aves; order Charadriiformes; family Rostratulidae; genus Nycticryphes; species Nycticryphes semicollaris. Next base: position 1,209,025 of record VXBJ01003717.1, read on the forward strand.
CTCCAGGGATGGGGCTGCCAAAGCTTCTCTGGGCAACCTGGGCCAGGCTCTCACCACCCTCACACCAAAGAGTTCCTTCCTGAGATCTCATCTTAAATCTCCCCTCTTCCAGTTTAAAGCCATTCCCCCTCATCCTGTTGCTCCACTCTCTGGTAATTTCCTTAGGCATAGCCTGGTTTTCCCTTACAAGTGATGTCCTTGTAGTCTCTGCCAGTCTTGCATGGGACCGCTGTTATGGCAACATGCAAAATAAACCACGAGATGCTCAGGTCCAGGGTTTTATAAAAAAAAGAGGTGCCTAGAGGAGCAAAATCTCCTGCAGCTGTTGGGGCTGTAACATAACCAGATTTCAGCTCAGCCTTCCCTTCTTGGTCCACCCCTTACTACTTTACTCGGCCTTTCCTCCCAAGATGTCGCATGAGGCCAGAAATCCCCTGTTGCTGTCAGATTTGAGTTAAGGGATATTTTTCTGGGGGGTCTCATTGAAGTAGACTTTGTGTGTGAGAGTGTGTGAGCGCTGCTAGGATCACTTAATTACATTATTCAGCAGCCCTGCTATCCCAGAGATTTTAAAGAGAAACAGCACAAATCTCTCACGTGCCCTCCTGCCCTTAGTAGATTTAAAGCCTGTGCAGTTTGAGTGGGTTTAGAATTTATTTGAAAGCCTTCTTACACCAGTACAATTTATCCACAGAGATCAGCAGTTTACATCCTATTGATTAATGCAGTTATTGATTTATTCTGCGATTGTACTGGCCGGGTATATACGGTACTGAAAAGTGCTGTTTTCCAGGAGTGATTGACTTCTTTCTTTATTGACTACAATGAGCTGATAAAAATCATCCGCTGTCTGAGCTGGAAGTACTTTTTTTTTTTTTGTATTCCTGCTTCTGGCAAAGAAAAGTAGGAGACAAACGCTGATGCAGAGCAGAAGGAAAGAAGATTCTACCCCTCTACTCTGCGCTCATGAGACACCACCTGGAGCACCGTGTCCAGCTCTGGAGTCCTCCACACAGAAAGGACATGGACCTGTTGGAAGGAGTCCAGTGGAGGGCCACAGAGATGATCAGAAGGATGGAGCACCTCTCCTATGAGGACAGGCTGAGAGAGCTGGGGTTGTTCAGCCTGGAGAAGAGAAGGCTCTGGGGAGACCCTATGGCAGCCTCCCAGTATCTGAAGGAGATCTCACTACAGGAGAGCTGGAGAGGGACTCTTTGTCAGAAAGTGTAGTGACAGGACAAGGGCTTACGGTTTTAAATTGGAAGAGGGGAGATTTAGATGAGATATTAGGAAGCAATTCTTCACTGTGAGGGTGGTGAGAGCCTGGCCCAGGTTGCCCAGAGAAACTGTGGCTGCCCCATCCCTGGAGGGGTTCAAGGTCAGGTTGGATGGGGCTTGGAGCAACCTGGTCTGGTGGGAGGTGTCCCTGCCCAGGGCAGGGGGGTTGGAACTCCACGATCTTTAAGGTCCCTTCCAACTCTAACCACTCTATGATTCTATGATTCTCACTCACGCAGGCTCTGCAAATCACAGGGAGACATTCTCTGTGACTACAGTACAGCCAGATATTAATAAAATCTTTTTCCCCCTGCTTTTACAACATATTAATACGTAAGTGTGATTTAGAGCTCTGTGTCAAGTTGTCACCAGGGCTGCATTCCAATGACCTGCAGAAAACACGGGGTGTTTCTGCACTTCAGGATAATGTTGATTTAGGGGCTGGTACAATAGCACACATGGGCTGTTTTATTTAGTTTCTTGGCATATGTATTCAAAAATTGCCCTATAAAGATGGGAGAAGGCATTAAAAAAAGTTTAAATGCTCTTAAATCACAAAGAAACATTGTATTTAGAGTGAACGGAAACATTTGGATAGACTCAAAATTGCTTTTTTCATGGAGAAATATTTTGTTGATGTGTTAAATTTAAAATGAAAATCTCTGACAGTGACTCTTTTTCATTTTTTGGTACTTTGCTTAGGTTATGAAAATAAAAGAGGTATTACTTTTCCAGCTATTTGAAAGCTGTGGCTGCTCCATGATTTGATCTGGTGCCTCTTCAGTCTGGTTAAGCTGGGCCTGAGGTTCCCTGTACTGGGCACCTTTAAATGGAGTTTCTAATTCAGCTTCCTAAATTGCTAAAAATCAGGAGCATTGCAGAGTTTTTTGCTATATTTATTTTGGTGGGGTTTTTAGGTTTCAGTTTGGTTTTCCTCTTTTTTTTTTTTTTTTCCATTTTGACTTCTGGTTTTAGGGAATTCATACTGTTCCCATTTTCAAACTTTAGCCTGCCACTATGAGTGACAAAACTATTTTTTCACCCTTTTTTTCTCTTAATGAAAGCTGCCAGTCATCAGATCTCTTTCTATTTCAGCAGCAGGTGCTTTAATCATATTTTCACCTAAAAAGGAGAGCTGCACTTTCACTGCTTTGGGCAGCTCAGACATCAGTTCACCCTGGTGAAACACCAAGTTGGGCAGCTGAAGAGTAGAAAATGAACCTGCACGAGTTAGGTGGCTACACTGATTTAAGGAGAACGGGGGACTGGGGAAGGGGGAAGCTGTCATTATATCTATATTTAAAGGTATTCTCCTTAAAACTGCTTAGAAGTTCTGCTCCCAAGGCTGACTAGTCTCTCCCAAGGCACTTGAGCTCCAGCTCTAAGGGATTTCATCAAGGGAAATAGCTTTATTCCCATGATTGGCCTTTCTAGGTTGTCCCTGACTTTAAAAAGAGCTACTCCCATGGGAACGATAAAACTGGAGTCATGAAGAAATTACCAAGTAAAACACTGGATTCACGAAGAGATTTTGAAAAGTGTCTTCTCCGGTGAGAAGATCCCCTTGGAAGGAACATCAGGAATGCACAGAGAAATGAAAACAAATCTGGAGGAACGATTCGTTGTTCAGTTTCGCCGCAAAGAAAAATGTTTTCACTTCGTTAGGATATTACCAAGATTTTCAATACCATACCCACTTCTCTCTAAACTGTTCCCTTCTTTTGAAAGCTATGTTAAACCCCTTCCTAATGAGTCCTGCGATTAGCATCTTAGTAGAAATCCCAGAGGACAGGCTTCTAAAAGTGGCATTATATTTCCAGAGCCTCCCTGTAATTAAGCATCTATCAGGCCTTCTATTCAGTTGTGTATGAAACTGCTCTGCAGAAAATCCCTCTTCGCTTGAATAAAAAGAGCTGTTTTGTTTAAACTTAGCAGAAGGATTGCATTTATGTTATAAAATATGAGAATTTTAGATTCTTCTTAACTGAAAAAAAATAAAATAAATGTACCCATTGCTGGAGTCCTCAGGTCAAAATTGGACATTGTTCTCTGGTGCATGCTATCGTGATGTTTTTATCATTTATGACTTTATTTTATGGAGGTCTCCCTGAAGTCCAGCACGTGGGGTCTGTGAGTAATCCCAGGTACAAAAGCTTTGGTAGCTTCCTACATAAAGTCACGTTTTAGAGTCTCTTGCTGCCAGTCTGGCCCCCAATTATCCATATGATATATATGATGATGACACATAGCGCTTGGTTATGTGGTTTAGTGATGTTTTTTTATCTTCAGGTTGATGCTTGGACTTGATGCTCTTAAAGGTCCCTTCCAACCTGGACAATTCTATGATTCTATGTTTAATAAGCTGTTTGAAGGATTCTCATGAGCAGATGAACCTTTACCCTTTTGTTTGTCCATGTGTCCATGTGGACACATCACTGGCCACATTTGAACCTTTTTCTTTTAAAAAATGTTGGGGGATATTTGATTGACTTGTAGTTATAAATGGTTACAAAGATGATACAGCATGTGTTTGACAGTGATGAAAAGAAAATATACATCAGAATGAAGTGGGAAGAAAGAAAAGGTCCCTCAGTAATGATATGAGACAAAAAAATACCTTTTATCAGATGATGTTAAAGTTGACATGAGTGTGACTTCACATTCTGAGCTGCATCTACTGCCTTGAAAGCCGCACTCGCTCTGGTGTTTAATCTGCCATTCTAATAACTGAATAGATTGAAGGACTAATTAGACACTTTTATTTATATTTCAAGATAATGAAAATCAATGTTCTTCTCATTTACCTTCATGCCCAGCCCAAAGATGAATCGTCACTTTCAAGCTACAGGAAAGAGTAACAATATCAGGTGAGGGAAGAACTGAACCCGCCTGAAGAGAGAGAGATCTCAATCTCCCTTCAAAAAAGGCATTCGGTATCTCTGCTGGTTTTGTTGATCAGAACAGTCTTTGCATGAAAAAAAAAAAATCTTTTAAAATGTACTTGAGAATATGTAATGTACCTCATATTATAAAAGGTTGTCTCACTCAGCTCTTGTTCAAGGCTTGGTGATGCCATTGAAAATTTTCCTATTGAATTCAATGGGCTTTGGGTTGGTACATTAAGATTCCTTTTATTCAGGTTCCCCCTTTCTGAAGAAAATAGCATGGTACACCTCATCTAATGCATTGCGTGACACCCCTCGTAACACAAACAAGTGCAAAAAGTAAACAAATAGCTTTTATTTAATTGAAAGTGGGGTTTTTCTTTACAGGTGACATTGGAGGAAGTGAGATAAATAATGCCCACATCACAAGCAACTGCAAATCTCTTCTTCTCCCAGTTATAACGGCTTGGCTCAGGTCTGTCATGTCTGACGCACCATTACACTGGAGTTTCAATAACTTCTGTGTGGAAAATACTTGAGACTCTCCTTACAATCTCAAGTTATGTCTGGCATCACGCCATTTAATTAATGCATATACATTTATCCATTAATTTCAAAGCTTATTTTTAAAAATTAATGTAATATCGATAACCTAATGTTTTCTTAATAATAGACCACTTCTATCTCCCTCCCCCATCCCCGCTGTGTTTCTTTATCAGGAGTGTTGGTCGTGGCAAAGTACTGAGATAAAATCTACAGATGGTTCCTTTTTAAAAGTTCATGGCTGAGCGTTGCTTTAATCATCAAGGAAAAGGATATGTAAGAACAGAACCCAGCAGCAGGAGCCCAGATGTCAGTATGTGGTTTACCCTTTGGGACAATTTTTTTGCTCTGGAGCTTAAACCTGTAAAAACATAAGGACACAAAATTTTCTGCTGTAAGTAAATTTGTGTCCAAGCCAAGTTGTTCTGTGCATTCGAGCATAATGGTAGTCTTTGTTCTATTTTCAAAAAATGAAACTTTACCCACAAATGTTATTTCTATGTGGTTTGGTTTTTTTTTTTTTTTTTCAAGTTGCAGCAGCAACCCCATGGGGTTTTTTATCAGCTCCCCCCCACCCCGTGAATATCTGCTTTTTGGCTAGTTTGTTGCAAAATTATGCTCTATTTTGCATGAATAGTGAGGTATTTAAAAGAGCAGAGGGTGGACCACGGGCGACCCCACCCCAGGCATGGAGTGGGGCTGAGGTTCTCCATCTCTGCAGCTTCAAGGCAGAACAAGAGTCACCTTAGATGTGAGAGCTGCAGCTTTGACTTTAGCAAGAAAGTTTATTTCTCGGGTCGTTCCCTGAGCATTGCAGGCCAGGGCAGATGAAGGCCTACACTAAAAGTAAGGTCACATCTAGGTATTGCCCAAAATACTTTCTTCTCCAATTAATATGAGAGTACCAGACTCTAATCATAGAACCATTCAGGTTGGAAAAAACCCTAGGGATCACAGAGTCCAACCATCTGCCCTGCTTTACAAAGTTCTCCCCTACACCATAACCACCACCACATCTAAACGACTCTGAAACACATTCAGGGATGGGGACTCAGCCAGCTCCCTGGGAAGTCTATTCCAATGTCTGACCACTCTTTCTGTGAAGAATTTTTTCCTAATGTCCAGTCTAAACCTACCCTATTGCAGCTTGAAGCCATTCCCTCTCCCTCTGTCTCTAATCATCTGTGAGAAGAGACCAGCCCCAACCTCTCCACAATGTCCTTTCAAGTAGTTGTAGAGTGATGAGGTGTCCTCTTCCTCAAACTAAACTCCTTCAACTGCTTTTTATAAGATTTGTTCTCCAGGCCCTTCCCCAGCTCCGTTGCCCTCCTCTGCACTCACTCCAGCCCCTCCAGATCTCTCTTGTGTTGAGGTGCCCAACACTGGACACAAGACTCAAGGGGTGGCCTCACCAGCGCTGAGTACAGGGGGACAATCACCTCCCTACTTCTGCTGGTCACAGTATTTCTCATACAAGCCAGGAAGCTATTGGCTTTCTTGGCCACCCGGGCACCCTGCTGGCTCATGTTCATCTGCTTGTCAACTCAAACCCCAAATCTACATGTTCCCAACATTCCAAAGCAACAGGAGAGAGGCCACCGACAGCAATGGAAAGTCTGTTAATCTGTTACACTTGGGAAAAGCACACACATTTCTTATTACACAGTAACATTCAGAGAAAAAAAAACCTCTTACATACTTGATATTTTTGGAATCCTTATTTCCTCGCTGCTGCTGCCATCCCCACCGTCACTGACTGTTCTTATTTCTATCAGATAATCCTCTTCAAATGGCACCAGAAGCTCAGCTGAGGTGTTGTTTGTCTCCAGAATGTGTGTTTTGCTATGTCTGTTTTGTCTGTACAAAATCTAAGTGAAAAGGGATTAGAAAACAAGAGTTATTTAATTTTATTAAAGTTTTAATGGATTTTTTTTTTTTTTGGATGAGACTATCTTCTGTCACATCCCAAACTTTTCAAAGCACTATCAGCATCCTGCAGGGTATTAAACCTAATTCAAAACCTAGAAATATATTCTGCAGAATTTTGTGATGGAGACCACAGCAGGCTTTTACTCCAATTGTCAGGAGAGCCTTTGGCAGCTCGAGCTGAGGCTCACCTTGACGGGGGGGGGCTATGACATCCTGACCCAACACACTTACACTTGGCTGTAAATATGGAAGTCAGACACATCTTTAAACACAACTTCAACCTGCAACACCTTTTATATCCAGAATTCATCCAGCACTTCAGGAACGAAGGTTTTGCCTGGTTGTGGTGAGCATTTATAGTCAAATAGAAATAGTCAGTGACTTCTGTGTAAAATTACCACCTGCTAATGACCCCCTGGAACGTTGCGCAGCAGTGTGGTTTTAAAGGCTTCAAGAAAGGACAAGAAAATCTGATAGTTGCATCCGAGTTTCCACTTAGGAAGCACGTGTCTACAGCTAAACATGATCTGCATCAGGAACAGCATGGTGAGTAGGACTCGGGAGGTGATAATCCCCCTCTATTTGGCACTGGTGAGACCCCACCTTGAGTGCTGTGTTCACTTTTGGGCCCCTCACCACAAAAAAGACATTGAGGTGCTGGAGCGGGTCCAGGGAAGGGCAACGAAGCTGGTGAGGGGTCTGCAGAGTAAGCCTTATGAGAAGAGGCTGAGGGAGCTGGGGGTGTTCAGCCTGGAGAGAAGGAGGCTGAGGGGAGACCTTCTCGCTCTCTCCAACTCCCTGAAAGGAGGGTGGAGCCACGGGGGGTCAGTCTCTTCTCCTAAGGAACAGGCCAACTCACCTGTGCTAGGACATGAGGAAATGGCCTCAAGTTGCGCCAGGGGAGGTTCAAACTGGATATTAGGAATTTTTTTTCAACTGAAAGGGTTATTAAGCCTTGGAATGGGCTGCCCAGGGAAGTGGTTGAGTCACCATCCCTGGAGGATAGACAGAGTGCTTAGAGCGCTTAGTGATGTGGTGTAGTGATGGGTTGTTGTTTTTTTATCAGAGTGAGGTTGATGGTTGGACTAGATGATCTCAAAGGTCCCTTCCAACCTAGACAATTCCATGATTCTATGATGGCTCCAGCGCCCGCTTGCATTGATTTCTGTTTGCTGAGGAACCACTGGGCCATCGTGCAGAGCAGCTCGGGGAGTCCAGACAGGGATCCCACAGACTGTGAATGGCTTTCCTCCTCCAGGAAGCCTTTCTTCCTTTCTAGCACATCAATGACAATGTTTGACTCCTTTCTCCTGACCATCTTTCGACGTATTTATACTAAAAAGAGCCACTGATGAGCAAGGAGAAGCAGGGATCATACAATAAATACTGCAGCAAGTACTGAAACTGTTCTTTCCACATCAAAATGCAATAAGCAAGGGTAGTCTAGAAGCAGGGGGTTAGACACAAAGGAAAAAAGCTGAATAGTCTAATTTTACCTTTTCCCCCAGTGCGTGGAACTGCTCAAACACACTCACTAGGGTGCAAAAGATTGCAAAGTGGGATTTTTTTTGTGTACTTTTCCTTCCTAGGCTTAAATAAATCTGTGTAGACACTAAAATGCCTAGAAACATGAGGATCTTGATCCTGAGAACATTTCCTCATGTAAGCACTCTCCACCTCCATTTTTACAGTCCTTCAGCAGTAAAAAAAAGTCTTTCCGTAAGCCTTCTGGGGTCAGAGCCACTGCAAAGAAACTTTAAACTAAATTTTCCTTTCCTTAAAAAATAGATTTATGGAAGTGCTTTTTACTTCACCCACATTGATCTTTACGTATCTTCCTACCTATTTTCAAAGGTACATTTATGAATTGCCAGAGAGGCAGAACTTTTAAATGTGTTTTATTCCTGTCTTTAATGCTTGAGAGACTGTTCTTCACTTATATATGTGTGAAACTCCGCTCCAAAGAAGACGTGCATGCATGAATCTTACATGATTTCAAGGGAAATGGGACAAGAGAGATCCAGTGCTGGGGACAGAAAATCCCAATGTTGGGATAAAGAGGTCCTACTCCGAATGAACACAGCTGTTCTTCCAGTTATATAAATGTCAGCCAAACATCCCAATATTTGCAGAAAAGTCACTGTTTTCCAGGCACACTGTTTGTACCTCTATTATAAACAACATGTCTAATTAATGAGATAAAGAATGCGCTTACTTTGTAGCCAAGCACCTCTGATTCATTCTCCATTGTTTTCACGTGTTCCCAGTTCAAGCAGATTTTGGAATTTGTCAGCTTCCAGGCGATGTTTGCCGGGGGTTGACTTGGTGCTTTAAAAAAAAACAAAGGTGATGATAATCACAAGATGCAACTGAATATTAATTTGCATAGTGTACTTGAATAAGCTGCTGACATGGAAGGAGCAAATGCATGGGTGATTCACATCTGAAAGAATAAAAAATATTTCCCAGTCCATCATTGTTCCCGTATTAGTCACAATAAAGATCTATTCATAGCACAGAACCACTTACTGTGAGAGTTCATTTTCAAAATTAGGAAAAGCCTGACAGCGTCTGACAGTTCAAGTTATATTTGATAGATTTTGGTTAAGTACTAGGTTGCTCCTATCTGTATTTTAATGTACTAGGGGGTGTTTTGCCCTATGGATTTCAGAAAAAGCTAAAACTAAGAGCAGAATACAAAAGCTGAGATTTTCGTCAGCTGTGAGGACAGGTTACAAAGAGCTACACATTAAAGTCTCCGTGTGATCCATCATGAAACATCGTAGGGTTTTATAAATTCTCAGCACAATAGGCAGAGAGTAGCTTTTCAAAGGCTTCTTATGCCTAAGTGCCAGGACTTTGAAAATTTGCCTACAAGTGACTGAAATCGAACCCTGCGTGAACATGTGAAGTTGAATCCCCGCCTTTGAGCTGTATCTCTGATTTGGAACAACACATGATCTCCTTCTCCATGGAGCGTCCTTCCGGACCCTGCCTGGGAGGACGGCGCTGAGGGTGTTAGAAGAAATAAGGTCTTGAACAGAACTAAGAGAAAGAAGGAGAGATTTAGAGCAACAGGTCGTGAGTGTCCCAGACCTGACTTTAAAATGCTAAACTTCTGGGATCCTTCTTTTCTCCCTACAGTTCCTATATATTGATGATTATTGTCCATGGAGAAGTTTAATCCATCCCATCAGAGGGAAAAGAGGTGAATACAAGCAGATGTCCTTCCATGAGCTGGAAAAGTAATCATTTTCTCTTGGAAGGCAGTTATATACATTCACATACATAAAACTGCAAATTTACTTAAATAATGTGTGAAACCTCCTTGTTTTCTATAAAGAAATTGGTAACAAAAAACTCACAGGAGCCAATGGATATCAAGTATTTAATTGACTGCATACTCTGAAAAGTCTTGGGAACTCTCATAAATGGGTGAAGGCTGCCTTATTCAACACCTTTTAGCTTAGCACTTAAAACCATCTAAATTCATAGTCTTTGGGCTGAAAAACCATCACAGGATGATTTTCAAAACAAATTTATCTGGTTTTGCTATTACAGCCAGGGACCACAATAAGTGTTAACGTAGCAGTTCCCCAAATCCATAGTAATACCCACAAGCAAAAACACTGCAATGGGTTATTCAGCTCGAAGGTGAACAGATCATTCCCACAACTAACTTCTGGTAATCAACACCGTCAGGAATAATGGAAGTCTCAAGCATATGTTTAAGTTTATTACATTAATGACATTGCTCTCACTTTTTAGGTAATGCTGGGCCTTGTTGCTGTACTGAGCTGAGGCTTTATCTTTGCAAGATATTTCTAATATCTATAGCTGTTGATACATGTATTTGTAAAGAAAAAGAAAAGGCAAAGCAATCTATTTAAAGAAAGTAAAGAAGCAGAAAAGCTGAGCCTCAACACAGCTCCGAACGGAGCAGAATGTTCATGGAAGGAGGGCATCATCTCCTCTTTCCTGAGTAGTTTAAACTTAAACCAGGATATCAATTTAGATCTTAAACTGGTCTTAGATAAGTAGGTTTCAATCAGAATCACACTGATTTGGCAGAAGGACTATTTTAGCTTTGAGTAGTGTCTGCCATAAGGGCACCCACAGAATGTTGTTGGGATCCTGGACAATGAGTAGGGAAAAAAAGAGCCATTATCTTGAAGCTAAAGCTCCCGCTGCAGATGTATGTACACTGTTTATATTCTCTTGACATATTATCTCTACCCATATTGAAAGCGTTTGCATCTTTCAGAGAGTAGAGCTTAAAATTTTAATACACGTTTTTAAATATTAAAAGGTTTATTTTGACTTTAATTTTTAAATGAACCATTAGCACAATCCTGAATTTGACAGAAGATGAAGTCAATGTAAAACATAAGCAAATTTATGCCTTATATGTCTTGTCATTTGACTGCCATGTCTTTAACTTGTCTTTCATACATACAGACATACAAATATAGAGAAGCATTTCCAAAGAGGAGTCTATTTTCCATTAAGACACTGCCTGTGTGAAGAGTTCTGTCTGAATCCTTAAAAAAATGCCTTCTCTGGCTTTCTTTTGCTTTATGCTATTTACATCGAAAGCTAACTTTTATCATGAACTCATTCTGCAAGTTGGTTCCCGTTGGTTCACTTTGATTAATAGCACAGAACTGCACAGAGACAACGGGACAATTGGGGAAAGACAGGATAAATATTTCCCTCTTTCTGCAAAAGGGCTGATCAATAGTTTACTGGGCAAACACAGTCCAGGGAAAGTATATATAAAATGGAAAGCTGAAACAGTAAGGAGTTTAGGGCACTCTGGTACGTAGCAGATTATCAAGGTTTCCTGCTTTATGACTATTTTGCATTTAGGGAACATTTACTTCATGACTTCAGCCCTGCAGGACAGTGTTTCCTTCCTACCTCAGAGGATGGGCCCGTGAAAGCAATGGTTTCACGAAGCTGCTTCTCAAAGACAGAATAGCATATGGTTTTGCTTCTGTAATTGCAGAATTTTTTTATTTTTTTAAAAAATGAATGCCTAAGTATTATTTACATCAATGTATCACATATGCTACCCTCTGTAGTGCACAATTTGTAGGTAACCCTCCCAGGTCTGATTTAATCGGACGAGAATTTTGGCTTGCCGTGAGACAGAACTGAAGCCTAAGCTAAATATTATATTCAAGTCCTAAATACTAGAGTCTGAGTAAACCTGGTGGTGACCACAAAAATATTGTCAGGCAAGAGAGAGAGAGAAGTTTCTTAGTCACAGGTTTTGTCACTTAATTTTCTGAAGAAATTTGGTAATCCAGTTTTCTTGGATATCTTGCAACATTTAGCAGAGATGGGTCTGTGAGAAAGCCGAAATGTCACTATCACACTTGGGAGTTTGCAACATTTGTTGTAGGAAATCGAATACTCACGTGATTTTTTAGTGGTGACATTTACTGGGGTGCTAGAGGGCCCCGTCCCTGCAGTGTTGTAAGCTCGAACGGTTGCAAAATACACGGTGTTAGCTTTTAGTCCCGTGATATTTTTGGCTGTTACGTTGCCATTGACTCTGACTTTACCAGCTGTGCTTTCCTTGGGATCATCAGTCCAATATAAAACCTGAAAAGCGAGAAGAAAGAACAGGCAATGCATTGTTTTCCATCAATTACAGGTTTGGCTGGGAAGCAGACGTGCTGACAATGAAGATTTCAAGGGATACAGGATTTTTTTCTATTCAAAACTAGCAGGAAACAAAACCAAGCATGAATATTTATGGAGAAGAAATAAAATTTCAGAGACTGAATACCAATTAAGGAAGTAAATGAAATCCTTAGCTTTATAGACTTCCAAAAGGAAAACTTTGATAAGGTGAGAAATTTTAAAAAGCCTGTTTGGTTTTATGGTTTGTAGACATTTGAAAACTTTTAAAGAGACCAAGAAACATTTATTTTGGTCATCTAAGAGGGTTTGTTTTTTTTTTTTTTTAAATTATTTTGTATCCTGCCTCTAGTTTTTATTTGGTGGCAGCTACTTAGACCTGGGGTGGTTTTTTCTTCAGTGAGTGATTTAGGAAGGTTTGTGCACATATGTGACTCTCATGACCCTCATTTACACATTTGTAATGACAGGACAGAATTTACACTATTTTGGACTGGGTTTACTTTTTTTATATCGTATCTTGAAAAAAAATTAAAATAAATTCTGTCATCTTGCAAGCAAAACACCCAGGGATCATGTCTCAGGTTATTTCTCAGTACCTAAGCAATGCGATGGGGACACGTGTGCTCCCAAATCTCAAGTACCCCACGGAGCTCAGAAAACACTACAGCTGTGTCAGAAGAGGAGGATCAGCTCTGCTTTGTGAGTCCTTTTACATTACAAAAAGTCCGGGGCAGAGCTGCAGTTTGTGATGATCTCAGGTGAAATGCTGCTAATGAGAGTTGGGTGAAGAGCTCCAATGACCGTTGACTCAGAAGCAAGGGAGAAGGACCCAGAACACAAATGTGGCCGGAACAGGGACATCTGTAAAGTGTCAGACACCAGCACCAGCTGCCTCACCTCATAGCCCAGCACCCTGCCCGTGTGCCTGTTCCACGCGATGGGCTGCCAGGAGACCTCCACCTCTGCTGCCGAAATGCTCAGCGCCGAAGCCCCCGCTGGTGCTATCTGCGGCTCTGGGTGGTGAGAGAAAACACTGGTGGAACATTTGTGCTACCAGAAGGGTGTGAGGTCAGAAACTGAGAGAGATTCAAGTAAAAAGGCAGAGATTCTGAGGAGAAGGAGTAGGCAGAAGCTCAGGAAACCTGGTGTGCATCTCTAGCTTGGCTGCCCATTTGTTCTGGAAGGTCAGCAAATGGTCATTTTTCAAAAGCAGTCATTAACCAGAAACTGCGCTGCACTGAGTGGTCTGAAAAGCTGGGCTGAGACCTAAACTGTTTCAGATGTCTCCTGATTTTCCCAGCCCACTCCGTGGGAGCTCCTTGGGGACAGATAAACTTGCCGTCCATTTAAAGCAACTCTGAAAACCTGCCCCGTGCTATTTTCTACTTCATTTTCCCATCTTCTGCCTCGTGTCTCTTGCCAGTCTTCAATGAACAGCCTAGAGCAGGCTCCTCAGTATCCCCGGGGAGATCTGTGTGATCGTATCTGAGACCTGTTGATGCTACACAACCATTACTAAACTAAGAGTAACACGCTTTACCGTCTTCTCCTGAGTAGACAATGGATATGGAGCTCAGGGTGCCTTCTCCTTCGTTGTTGTAGACGCCAACTTTCACTTCAAAAGGAGAGAGAGGTGTGATGCTTTCATTCCTATAAATGTATTTGCTTGCTTCCACTGAAGCCACCACTGCTTTTGTCCAGGTGGTTGAGCCAAGGGGCCGAAACATAACGATGTAGCCAAAACCTTCCCCGTTTTGCAGTTCTTCTGGAACTGGCTGTAGTGACAGGGCAGGCAGTCAATAAGCATTTGCAAGTATATACTGTTTTAATTGAAGCTTCATTCTCTGAGTATATTTTAGTGGTATTGATTTAGTTGGCTGTGCCTTAGAGAAGATAATAATGTTTGCTCCATCAGTCAATGTAATATTGAAATAAAAATCAAAATAATATATCTATTGAGACAATCAATTTAGAAACAGAAGATCTGATCACCGCCATTAAAGTTAGTCTCTTTCAGGCACAAAGTTTTCAAAATTAAAAGCATTTCACTCCCCACAGGTTGCAGCTGATGCTTTTTTTTTTTTTTTTCTTTTTTCTTTCCCCAAGGGGTATAGGAATGCTCATTTTAACTAAATTATTTTTAAAGAAACAAATAGTGGGGAAAGCAGGAAATGTAAACACAGAAGCGTGCGTCAGCTGTGTAATTGCCTGTCTCCAAGTAGAGCACTTACATATATTTTTACCACAGGTGAATGTCTCAAGTGCATGAATATATTCTTATTTAAGTTGGTTTAGAGCAGAAAAGTTATTGCAAGTCAACATGGCAAAACTAATGTTGCTATTAATAAAACCTCACGTCAAGGTATGTATTAATGACTCATACTGCACAGGCAATTGCATCAACCCTGTATCCAGCATGAACTTTTTCATTTGCTTGGGATGTAGATACTTCTATATTGGCGTCTGAAAGCAGGGGAACATTTGTGAAACCAGAAGAGATCAGTAGTTCATGGAGGGAGGAAGCGTTTCTCAGCAAAACTTTGTTTATTTTAGATGCTTGCATCGAAGTGAAGCCTGAGGAAAAACAGCCATGAAAAATGGTGCAAAAAGAGAGAAAAAAGCACAGGGGCAGCCCCGCAGCCCCTGTGCTTGTCCCAGGCTCCGAGCTCTTCTGCTGCAGAGAAGCTCCCGGGAGCACTAACTGTGTGAGAAGATGGGAGAAAAAAAAAAATTGGGAAGTACAGCAGATTTCAGGGCACTTATTTTATTATTTTCTCCCTAAACTCCTTCTAATTCTAATAATGACCTTGTCCCAGCACATACAACAAATGGGCCTTTCCTTAACTGTTTCACAAACCTCAACTCCCCAGTATTGTCCCTCCTCTCTCTTACCCAGTCCCGAGAGAGTTAAACGTGAGGGATGATGTTGCACTGGGGATTTGTAAGAGTTCAACCTTCTTTCTAGAGCCTTTAATTTGTTTTTGAGGCTTCTGTGACCTCAGATTTAATCAAGATGTTTAGCGAGCTCATCACAGAAAGCCACAGAGTCGTGTTCAGTGTTGTTAGCTTGGCATAATTAGTATTTCTTCCGACTATTTTTCAGGACACACTATGGAGTCCAACAGGATAATTTGATTGAGATCTCTCAGGTTGTTTTCAATTTTCATGTTCTTCTGCCCCCAAAGAGTAGATCAGTAGAGGAGAAAATGAAACAAAGCAGTGAAAGATCCATATGGAGGAAAACTGAGTTTGGTGAGAGTGACGTTTCACTGTATTTGGAGCAGGGAGAGGGGAAAGCACTGGCAGTATTATCTACCTAGTGGGGATTTCTTCCTTTCAACCTCATTTTTTCCCTGTCGCTTCCCTTCCTCCCCCAAAAGGCTGGTTAAATGGCGCAGTTTTTTTAGCTGATGGAAGAACACAGGTAACTCAGCTGATGAAAACATCACTTTCGGTTTAGTTTAATTCCTTCCTCAAACTGTACACATGAGCTCGGCTATTTCTTTGGAAAAAGAATGAAGTCAAGGGAGAGCACAGACTGCTTTCCTTGCTCAAGCTGAACTAGAAGGTTTTGAGGTTTTTTTTTTCCCCCAAAATGTTTTCCATGACTTATGAAGGGAGCACCATGTTTTTGGAGGTCCGGTCCCAAATTAGGAACTTAAAGAGAGGTCAATTTGTGCAGCCCCTGGTAGGAAAAGACATGGCAAGGCTACCTGGCCCCTGCCCTCCAGACTGGGTGCTGCTGCTGGCTCCTCCTTCAGTCAGATGCCCTCAAAGCCAGGGAGAAACTTAATCAGGTGTCACACATGAACCTCATACGTGTTTTTCAGTGGCAATGAAAAATGCAGAGCTGGATTTTGGGGACTTTTTCCAAGCAGGCACCCATCCCATCACTGCATGAGCTTTGGGAGAAGCTGCCTCCCTCCATGGCGATGCCCACGGGTGGCTGGAGCAGGAGGGCTCCTTCCCTCAGCGCTTCCTTCCTGCGTTACAAAATGACCTGTGCTCACCCACTGCAACTTGTCGTGTGGTATTAACTGCTCTGAAAAATGTATATTCTCTCCTCTCACTGGAGTGCGGGAGAATTAAAGGGCTCATCTCCTTTAACGCATAATAGGATATGTCTTGTCAGCACAGTCTTCCAGAATGAAAAACATGTAAACAAAAGTATGAAAAATGTTAATGCAGAAAACGGCCAAGCAGATTAGTGTGTTAAGCACCTCCTGTACAATGGAGATAAGAGGGTTATACAGACTTCTAAACATCTTTATAACATGCCTCTTAAACTGTTTATTTTTATAAACTGTTCACTATAACACAGAAAACTTGCTGTATATCTTACAGGCTGTTTTCTCTGCAGCTGCAGGATGAAATCCAGGCTCAGCCAAAGCCAATGACCAAAAGCCTTTGGCTTTCAGCAGAGCTGTGATTTCACCTGTGGACTCTCCCCCACTAGAGAGCTTAGGTTAATTGAGCTAACAATTACCTCCCATGTGATGACCAGCTCAGAACGGCTCCCTCCTCCTCCGCTGATGTTCGTTGGTGCCACAACAGGGGCTGGAGAAGAAAAGATATTGGTGCTTGAAACGACCCACAGCTACTATGGGATTAGAGCTTTTCCGAGCTCAAAAGCAGCTATTCTGCTTCTCAGCACGTAGAACACGGACTACATTATACAACGGTACATTTTAAATGAACTGAAATTCTATTTACACATTTTCAAGTTTCTGAGGCTGAAGCCACAGATGTATTTGATACATGAGTACCCTGGTTCAAAAAATTAATTAAAGAAGCTAGTAGCATCAAGTATCTGACATTATTATGCCTCATCAACTAATTGGCAAAATGATGTTCCATTCAGACTGTAGCTGCAACACTACTGATTTACTAATTATGCATTTGTTCAGTAAACATGTTGGAGCAATATATTAATTTTTTTAATTGGCTGTATGCTATTCTTAGGAAATTCAAAACTCATAATTTGCTTTTCTCTTACTCCCAAGAGTCTAAGTGCCCAAAAGTTTGTTGATTAGACCTTGATTTCCCCATCAGTGTATGGCACCATAGGTACAGGGCTGAGGTCAAGCAACGTGCTGGTGTTCCAGGCTGAACAGGCTTTTCAAATGGCTCTGGGTGGAGGAAACATCAGCATTTCTTGCCTCTTGCTCTGTATTTCCATAAACATACCCGCTCCATTAGCCTATAAATATTGACAGTTTGGGGGAACTGGTTTCTGATGTAACGGATGGAATTTAGACAGACCAGCCTTGTTCTTATATTAAAGCTCTATAGATCCTTGCCAGGATGATTTCATGTTTGTCTTCAGCTGCTGGAGAAGTATAAAAAAGAGGAAGACCCTAGAACTGACTGAGACAGAAACCCCTTATAAGAGGGCATTTGTATTGTTTGCCATCTCCAAAACCTTGGTACCACTTTTAGAAATTTCCAGATTGTTTTGTTGCTCCCTTCGTTCAGCTCTTACTGCCTGAGAACTGGATGCTTTGGGACAGGGCTGAAAACAGGGTCAGAAACAGGCGGAACAGTTATCTCTCAGAAGCTTTTGCAGAGATTTTGGCAAGTCTTGCCACATCCACATGCCTTTCCTCGTGTCTTCCACCCAGTGTTCGCCCAGCTGCACTAGAGGAAATAAAGGCAATGGCCATTTAAGTTCACAGAAATGTATGTGAACCCACTATCACCTCCAGATTCAAGTCCACACATAAATCTTTATCTGATTTCATCCTCTCTAGAAATTTCACTATAATGTTGTTGTGCAGTCATAAAAGTGAGCGCAAGAGCAAACGGACTCTTTTCTGGGAAGTTTAGCATAAATATTCAATTTTGTCACTCACAATCAATGTCTTTGTGCACATCAGAGGCAAATAATCTAAGACTGAAAAGAACAGCATTAAAGGAAAAAAATAATGACAAAACAGACTTTCGAGCCTCGTGTTTCACTGTTTCATGAACCAGTTGATGTTCAATTAGTTCATGTGTTAAATGTCTTTGGTACTTACTACATTTGCATGGGGAAAAAATGTGTACTACTGCTCAGCAGAGCCTCAACTGGGTCATAGTTGAGAAACAGATGAAAATTTACAGCTGAGTGCACCAACAGAGGCTCAATTAATTCTGAGCTCCATTTTAATGAAATGAACAGTGGCTCATTTGCATCCACAAATCTACTAATGCTCAGATTTCAGCTGGCAAAATAGCTATTATAGCACTGAAGTTCCAATTCACCCTTTCCTGGACAGCCTTTTTTTTGCCCACACCATGATCCTGTTTTCAGTTTCCTCTTCTGATAAAAAAATAAAGACAAAGCTGTTACTTCTCCCACAGTACAGCAATGGTTTGAGACAAAATGATTTACAGCAGTGAAGAGGTTAAGCAGCTAAACCTGAACTGAGTCTACCTATTCCTTTTGTTCGGCTTCAGATGGGGCTACACTGTAAGGAAATAATGCTCCTGGTTCTATTCACATGATAAATAATATTAATTTTATTGTTTCTTTCGCTTTCCAGCCCTAGTCTTGTGAATCCCTCTAATAAAAAAAGGCTTTAAAAGATGAAAGCTTTTACTGACTGTATAGGTGGTTTTGAATATCACACTTTACAAAGCCCCAAGGTAGCAATAGCAAGAAAGACCTTCTCATGACTAATTCTGACTCGATGATCCATCCTGTAACGGATCCAATGGAACACCAATTTAGAAAATCTGGCCTCTTCCTGTCTCCAGCTTTTCTTTAGCCTTCCCTTTTCACATTGCCCCTTACTCCTTCCACATGGAAGTTTCTCGTGGGTCTCCTGCTGAAGGAAGAGGTCATGTACCACTTGGGCACACATCCCCCTGACACCTAAGCCAGGCAGCATCAGTGCACCTTCCCAGGATGGAGACTCCTTCCCCTGGAAAGCTGAAAAAATTTATCAAAATTGGTGTTCTAATGATCAAATCTTTTTTTCTGGCATCAGGACTCAGTACGAGCTGTTGCTTCAACAATAGGCCAAAGAACTTATTAAATTTAAATCCATTTATTCAACATGTTTTGAAGCAATTCTGCCTTTGGACAAATACCATAGGTATTCTGAGTAACAAATGCATTCCCTTTCTAAGGATATATGCTTTTTCTGCTGTATAATCTACTATACTGCATTTTGAGTTCTGTCTTGAAATGCAGCTTCCCAAACTTCAGAGCTTGGCAAATGAGAGAAACAGAGAAGAGAAAGTGGATTGTAAAAGCTGGTTCCATTTTACTGCTTCCCATCCTATAAATACTGATTTTATAGGTCGGAGAGAGTTGATAAGGTGGGGGGGTAGGAAGGGACACGACGAACGGACAGGGAGAAACATAAAACAAACCAAAGGTTTGGGCTTAAAATAAATTGTACCAAACTGAGCAGGTCAAAGGACTGACAGTGTCGGTCATCGGAGAATGAGTGTTCCACCTATGAGGTTCCAAATCCCAGAAGATAAATGTGTAAAGGTGAGACAGACAGAGAGTAAGGATCTCGCCCTGGAGTCGGTGGAAGCTATTACTTTCACCAGGCTTCAGATGCCGTAATTTATTTCCTCCAGTTAAAGCCAATCTCCTGTCCCTCCTGATACTCAGATATCAAACACCCTCTGCAGCAAAGCCATTCCATGCTGGTGTGAGGACATGCCAGAGAGCTGGCTTCAGCATTTTCTATCCAAGGCCCCGAGCAGGGTATAAACACGGTTATAATTGGAAGAAAACAAAGGTTGCTCCCCAATTGCTTGAATGAAAGGTTGCGTTCAGGCACGGGGATTAGATATATTTTGGGACATATCAAAGGGAGGAAGCACGGGCCAGCTCCAGCCTTCACTGCTGGCCCAAGTGATCACCAAAGCAGAGAGCCAAGTGTGCAGTGACTCAATCATGTCCAAGCCTCCCTCACATCAGTAGTGCAGGTCTGCTGACATGAAGCCATGGAATCACAGAATGGCTCAGCTTGGAAGGGACCTTAAAAGATCATCCAGTTTCAACCCCCCTGCCATGTGCAAGGACACCTCCCACCAGACAAGGTTGTTCAAATCCCCACCCAGCCTGGCCTTGAACCCCTCCAGGGATGGGGCAGCCACAGCTTCTCTGGGTAATCTGAATCTCCCCTCTTCGATTGTCAGAGTAAAGAACTTAATCTTAAATATCTAATCTGAATCTCCCCTCTTTCAGTTTAAAACCCTAACCCCTTGTCCTATGGCTCCACTCCCTGATCAAGAGTCCCTCCCCATCTCTCCTGTAGTCCCTTTCGGGATTGGAAAGGGCTTTAAGGTCTTCCCGGAGCCTTCTCTTCTCCAAGCTGAACATACTAACTCTCTCAGCCTGTCCTCCCAGCAGAGGGGCTCCAGCCCTCTGATCATCTTTGTGGCCCTCCACTAGACCTGCTCCAACAGGCCCATGTCCTTCTTGCCCTGAGGACTCCAGAGCAGCCCTAGATAGATACGTAGGTAACCCTGTGGGAGTGAGCGGCTTCGCTGCAGTGAAGTTCTCACACCCGTGCCTGTGTGGAAAAATCTGACAGAAACTAAGTACTTACCTGCTGCTTTAGTTTTCAGTAGAGCTGATGGTCTGCTTGGCTCCCCAATTCCAACACCGTTGCTGGCAACCACACGAAACTCATACTCAACCCAGGGGCTTAAGTCAACCACTGTCGCCTTGTGAGTCCTACCATTAATGACTTCAGGAACTAAAGGCAAAATAAACACGTCACGACGATTTATTTTTGGGGTAATTAATAGTATATGCAAAAAATACAAGGGAATTCTCAAGTTGCTCACCTGTTGCAACTGCCTGCCAGCCAACTGAGAACGGAGTCCTCGTCTGAATACCGTACATCTGGACCGGGCTGTTATTATCGATGCCAGACTTCCAGGACAACACAGCAGTTGTGCTAGAAATATGTTCAACTTTAACATCTTCCGGTGGACCTGGGGGGCCTAATACGATTAGCGTTTTAAGATGAAGGTATTAGGAAGTGAAGATTCATCGCTGGGTTGGGCTGGGCAACTCTTAACTTTCTCAGGTCAGGGGAATTATTCATGAAGCTGCAGTTTCATAAAAGCAGCACAATCTCTAAATGATGGCTTCATGCCCATATTACATTTTTCTAATTAATGAGGGAGTTTGAGTCAGGAAAATAAATGTCTTTATGCTTATAACATGAACACTGTGAACAAGAGAATGATTTTGGTTTAGTCTGACAAAAAAAAAAAAAGTTATGCAAGGTGTCTTTTGCTGAACCATCCAACATTGTCAGATTTCCTATTGAATGTAATCAAAACTGAGGTTTAGAAAGAATGCAATGTGGTGTGCTGTGCAGATTTCTGATTTCTGCTAGCTTTTAGAGGATCTGGCCCCATAACAGCACTTCTCTTGCTGCTGGCAGTAAAAAGATTAGTGAGTTGACCATAGGAAGTAATTTATCATATTATCTCCAAATAGTGGAAAGGAACCAGGTTGCTTGATCTTTTCCAGCCTGCCCTGTGACCCAGAGATGCCCAGCAAGGAGCCAGTGAGAGCAGTCTGTAGAAAGCAGAGGACTTCCCGATGCCCTGCCACATCAACCTGTGTGCCAGGACAGTTCACCTTCCAAAGAGGTCACAGCAGAGCTGCACAGATCACCCTGGGTGAGCTGCACGTTAGGATCATGAGCTATGAAGATGTTGAGGGCACTAGATCATTTCTCTGATGAGGAAAGGCTGAGGGACTTGGGTCTTTGGAGAAGAGAAGGCTGAGGGGGGATCTGATCAACATCTATAAATACTTAAAGGGTGGGTGTCAAGAGAATGGAGCCAGTCTTTTTTCAGTGGTGCCCAGGGACAGGACAAGAGGTAACAGGCACAAACTGGAACACAGAAAGTTCCATCTAAACACGAGGAGGAACTTCTTTACTTTGAAGGTAGGAAAGCCTTGGAAGAGGCTGCCCAGAGAGGTGGGGGAGTCTCCATCTCTGGGGACATTCCAAACCTTCCCAGACACCATCCTGTGCAACATGTTCTGGGAGACCCTGCTCTGGCAGGGGGTTGGACTGGATTCTGTGACTATGCTGGCCAGAATCTCAATCCAGTTTTGAGGCCAAGGGAACAAGATATATAACATTTCACTACTGAAATGCTGAATTGATATCCTAGGAATCATTTGAACAACAGCTGATGTTCAGAATTTCTAATTCCTCCAGAAGATATATGTGTCTACATTTAACAGACATACCTCTTACAAGTATATCTACTGTTGCAGATTGACTGTCTAAAGTTGTTTGGACCATGCACATGTATTTCCCAGAATGATGTAGCTGAATATTTCTTATCATCAAATCCCCAACAGATTCCTGGAGATACAAAGAAAGTAAACTAATCACTCACGACATGCTTTCCATACTGGACATTTTTATAAATTGCACAATATTAATAAAAAATTCAGCTTTTAAATTAAAATATTCATAGCTATCATCAGTTTCTTTCATGTGGACATTTTTATTATGGCTTCACAAATAACTCAAGCGCCTTTATGAAATTTAAGAAAGAAAAATAAATGGCTGCAGCCCTTGTAAAGAAACAGTGATTTGCCATGCATATAAATAGCGATGGAAGAATTATGATAAATATTTGTGTCGTCTAAAGACTGTGGCAAATAGTTTCATTAAGCACTAAGAAGTTTAAGAAACTTACTCTTCCAATTCTTTCAAAATGATGTATTCCTCCGTTAAAATCAATTTTACTGCCGTTGAATGACCATGTGAACAGCACATCAACAGTGGGGTCATGAGACACCTGGCAGGGAAGGACTATGCTTTCGCCAACTGTTACATCCATATTAGTAGGTGGAATAGTAATTACAGTCCTTTCTGTGGAGACAAAAAAGAAATTATTTTCATTAAAATGCTTATAAAAATAGCAGATCTCGAACGAGTTCTGTACCATTTGTGAAATTATTTAAAATTGGCCCAAATGTTCCATAATACAGAAAATTATCTGTAATACAGTGATGGTTTCAGAACACTCTTACCCGTGTGTAGCCTACTACTGGTGCAGCATCAACACCATGAGCACGCCGCGTGCGAGCCCACGTCAGAGGCAACACCCTATATTGGTCGTATATTACGTTGCGAAGAGCCGTCAGACACCGATTTCAGCTCAAAGAAGAGCAGAGTTCGTGATTAAGAGTGCTACAAATACACCTGTCGTTCTTCAAACTTGAAAAATCTCTCCTTACAGGAAACTGCAGGAAAAGCAGAATTGCTGTTC
Organism: Nycticryphes semicollaris; assembly: GCA_013400055.1. Taxonomy (NCBI): domain Eukaryota; kingdom Metazoa; phylum Chordata; class Aves; order Charadriiformes; family Rostratulidae; genus Nycticryphes; species Nycticryphes semicollaris. The sequence goes on from VXBJ01003717.1 coordinate 1,232,574, forward strand.
GTCTCCGCTTCCTTTATACACCGAGATCCTTAATCTGTATCAAGGTTGGAAGTAACTTATGTTATAGCTCCAGAGAAGGTACCTTCACAGACAGAAAAAACTATGTTTTCTTTTTTAACCCCTTCCACTTGCAGCTTTTTCCCTTGTTAAGGGAAGCAGCAGCTCGCTGGAGGGGAAGGAAATAGGTTTATACGGCTTCACTTTTGGCAATAGGACTGGCAGATAGATTAGAGATAACAACCACTTTGCTGTAAGCAATTCCCTTGAATAAAGCTTTTGTGCATGAAAGTGTTATAAAATGGTGAGAATTTAGAAGCACATGAATAAAACGGGAGCAGCATCTACTCGACATTATTAATACTTGCTGAAAATAATGTTGAGAGGAGGAGAGGAAAATTTGCACAAGCTGCATTAGTTCGACGCTCATTCTGGCTTAACCCTCTGTGCTAGAAATGTTCTCCAAAATTCAGGATTTTGGTTTTGCCAAGGTTCTAAAGGGCTGATGCTTGACAGGGCATCCAACCCCTTGCCTTCAAACACATTTTCGTTCAGACTCTCACCATCATTGCAGTAACTGATGAAAATGTAGATGCAGAGAGGCAACACGGGCTGAAACCTGAAGGGCTTCTTCCCAGCATCGAGCTGCGCTGGAGGAGTGACTTGTGGCAGTGGTCAAGTAGAAACAAGGTAGGACATTTTATCTTCTGCTAATCTTTTAAAATAAAGCTGGATGGATCTCACTGGTTCCAGAGATATACCTGCTGCAGGAATCCAGTAAAATTTTCTATGGAAAACAAAAGAACGAACCTGTCCAATTTTTATTGTTATAAGTGAATTAGGCGGGTTTTTTTCTGGTGTCATTAAGAGAGTGCCAGAGGTTCTCATCCTGAGTTAGAGCTCAGACTTGGAACACACCTTCTCACATTTCTCTGTGTACTCTGATTGCTCTTCATAGCCAGGTAAAACTATCCTCGTGGCAGCTCCAACAGTTTGTCTGAAGTCAAGGACTGCAAAAATGTGAAGGCCTCAGATGACTGTTTTAAAGGTACTCGATCATGAGCTTAGAGAAATCTCTTCCTCTCCTTGGAAGCTGTTTTGTCAGATGCAATAAATTGCAGATGATTCAATAGCCATATTCTTTGTTGGCACAACTCCACTGATTTCTGCCCACGCTGGCAAAGAACTCGGCTCCATAAATCTCAAATGAAGTAATTCCATTGTGAAGCACAGGTAACTTTTATAGGATAATTTTGAAAAGTCTCTGGGAACTACAGAGAACGTCCACAAAGTCCTCTTTTCTTCCTTTTCCTCCTCTTTATTCTCATGGCTGAAATAGAACTGCGCAAATAACACTTTGAGGAGAGAAATTCTATTACTTGCAATAACACTGTATAAGTTAAAAGAAGAAAAAAGCACTAATATCCTGGCATACATTAAAAATTGGAAAGTTGCTTTCATGATAGCTGGAACATCTCTTTGCCAGTAGGACGTGGGGAGGCATGATCTTCTGGTCTGATATGGTCCTCCGAACTCATCATCTCTTCCTCCAAATTCTTCCTGTAAGACTTTCTCCTTCCTTAAACCTCTGAACCATATGCATCTTTACACTGAGCTTTTAAAGCCATGAAATACGGCATCGAAGAAACAAAGCCTTCCCCTGAGCACTATCATTGACCTCCAAGTAGAAATTCTACATTACTCCGAATGTCTATGACACACTTTCTCTTTACTTGGGTTTGTCTGCTCTATCATCAGCTGTGTAAGAGAGATGTCTCCACACACATTTTCTCATAAATGATGCAAAAAGGTGTTGAAGGGTCTGGCAAGTCAGTCCAGGCTGTCCCTCACCTCACAATAGCCCCCGAGTCTGACCTGTGCAGTGGAGCTGGTTGAACCAGGTGGTGGGAACTGGCTCCTCTGAAGTCCCTGCAAGAGTCACCTCCATGGCTCCTGTCTCCTGTAGAGTATGACTGTCCTGGCAATGGAGAGGGCTGGCCCTAACAAGGCTCGTTTACAGTGTCAATCAATTAGATGGGCAGCAGCATTGCTTCCTGAGCCTTCCACTGATAAACTCAGTATCTGGATATGAGCAAACAGTGGTTACCGGCTTCGGCTTCCCAGCCCTCTCCAGGGCCTAAGATGCCCCGATGCTTAAGATAAAGCTCCTTGCTGCCAGGTACAAACTCCAAATCACTTATATCCAAAGCACTTATACCAGGGGGCAAATACTCATTTTCTCCTTCTAGGCCATTCAGCATTAATAAAACTTTGTGCCACTACTGAATTTTCCATGTGTCAAGTGCACCCTGTCCTTCAAATTTCTCTTTACAATATCTACCCTTCACAAGATCCAAATCACCTCTACTGCCACAAGACTTTAATGCCACCTCCTTTTGTAACTCCTGCTTATCTGTATTGGATGGTTGGTCACTGAGACAGGTGCATTTTGACCCTTACACAATGTGCTGTGTACAATTACAGCTTTCTATAAATAAGTAAAATACTATAAATAAAATCAATTTATTTCTATGGAAAGGTTGAAGTAAGACGAAGCAAGAACGATACAAACAGGATTGCACAGAAATTTTAATCAGGCTCGATAGTTGCATTCTGAAATCCATAGAATACAAACAGAAAACGATACCCTGGCTTTTGTAAAACCTTTAAGCCTGTATCAAAGCCATTCAGCCATTGTACAGGAAGGGGCCATTAGCTCCAGTTGGTTGTAATGACACCAGCTGGGATTTTTTGGAACCTTTTCTTCATCAGAAGGTCCCAATAATATTATGGTTGCCTCATTAGGTCTGTCATGTGATTTCTTGTGTCATTATTTGATCACACATTCAAAGAGATCACAAACAGGACATCTGCAATCCTGTTATAGAATGTTACTAGAAGGAATAAAACTTCCAGAAACCATTTATCTATTAGACCCTATGGAATGCCCTATTTAGGGAAAAGACAAAATATTTTGGAAAAAAATGTATTCTATGGAACCCTCTAGTGAATGGGCATTTTGGAGTATCAAATCATAAAGGATTCTTCTCATAACACAACAAATCCCAGTAGCTGTATGTTGTTAGTATTATAAGAAGTCTGCTTTCTCATTGGAATGAACCTATTTGCTTCTACCAAATAAATACTGAAAACTGTCCTTTTGTGAATTATACTGGGTTTGTGAGACGTTCTTTTTCAGTTGTGTTAGCAAAAAAATTCATTTCATTATGGTATTATCATCCTCTTGTATCTCTTTTTCTAGCCTGCTCATATCCAGTGATACCACTGATACAGAGTGGTTCACTTGTGCAATATTTTCTGCTTCTTTTATGGGGTTGTCTTTAAGACTTCCACCTCAAATACTTTTAAAAGCTTCTTAAAAGCTCTTGGTTCTACATTATCTATCTATCTTGCTTTGCAACTGCAGACATGCATTATATGGCAAGTCCCATTCCAGAGGAGAAAATAGATAAGATGTTGCTAGTGCTGGAGGTATAATAAAGACTTCTCAGACAAAGAATAAACAACTCAATGAGCAGCAATAAACTTAATTTGCACATTAGATATGCTTTTCCAAGTTCTGACATTTCAGTTGAAAATAATGCTGAAGCAATGAGGCCTATAATTGAACAGCCAAAACTTCTCCAGAGGGGAAACAAAAACAAATGTTCCCTGCAAACAAGACCATTTTTATACCATGTTGTTACTCAGTGTTTTAATAAACTTCATAAACGCCAAACAAAATATTTTTTTCATAGTTTAATGGGATTTTCCCATATTGCTCCGTTAGGATGTATGTCTGTGATATGTGAAATGGCATATAACCTTAATGAAGTCAGAGCTGCCTAAACCCTAAACTTCGTGGTTTATTCACTGCTAGCTGTGCTGTACCATCGTCTCAGCTTACAGGCTGTTCTGCATCAACGCTAATTGATCTTCCATACCATGAGTATGGAAAAGATTTTTGCCAGATGCAGTAGGTTTAGGGAGGAGGTCCTGCCTGCAGGCTGCACTAACCGGTCTGAAGTCATTGAAAACAAGAATATTAAGAAAACAGGGAGTCAGAAATTACATGTAAGAGGATGTTCGTCTTGTAAGTGCTTATGTTGTAACTGTTGGATGTTTTGTAAGCACTGATTAGTGTGCTTACTATAATCTCAGAAGTTCCACTTTTTAACTTGTTCTCATTTAAAACTGACAAACACTTTTATAAGAAAACATCTGTATTGAAAAGATCATATTGGAACAGAGAAAAATCACACTACGTTTGCCTCAGGTTTTTTTGTTTGTTTGTTTGTTTTTCTGTCAGTGATCAAAGATCAGGGCACAGCCATTTCATATGATGCTCACAGGAGTATCCATACAAACAATAACTCTTCCTGTGTCCTCCAGCTCTGGACAAGTCCACCCAAGTGATCAATTTGTCCAAATGCTTTCTACTAAGGGAGACAGAACATCCACCAGCACAGCAAAAATTCGAGGCAAAGGACTGCTTTGGACATAACATACTTTAACGTGTTCCACAATGTACTTAACTGGGGTTGAAAGAGGGGTGAAAAATACTGCCAGGAAGACACCTTGCCTGCAGAGCATCTCTGGATGGGGACTGGAGCCAGGGGATGTGGTTACACCAGAAGCTTGGCCCCTGCACATTCAAAGTTGCAGCTTTGGAGGACAGGAGAATGACAGCAGATGGGACCATTTGACATGAAGTGTCTCCCATGATTTTCTGGACATCAGAACTGATAATCACAGGATGTTGTTTATACACCTCCCACTATAGCATCACAACATCTACAAATAGAACTCCTGGCCTCACCAAGGTGGTCTGAAAAGCACAGAATCATAGAACCATTTTGGCTGGAAGAGGCCTTTAAGATCATCAAGTCCAACCGTTAATCCGCTCTGTGAAGAGAACCGGGTAAATTCGTAGTGATGACTCTCAAAGAGGAAAGTCACTTTCTTTTTAAGGAGAGAATTAAAACTTTAGCTGGTATGCAAAATAGAGAAGAAAATAATGGTAAGGTAAGAGGAAGATGTTCCTCATTCTCTCTTCAGAGAAAGATCTCATTAGTTACACTAACCTGTAGTTAAGGGTTGAAATGGTTCAATCAACCCAAAATCTAACATAAGAAAACATAAGCAAAATATCAAATGCTTTCAAAGGGGTTTCCTGTGAAATATCGCAGTATTACATGCAGGGAAACAAACCAGTCTGAAAGCGTAGAAGATTCCCTAATGGATCCCTACTTCTATTATTAATGTAACAATCAGACTGGGGGAGGGCTGTGAAAGATGGCCCCATTTTAATATTCAGAATCAAAAGTCCAGTGAGGGGCCACAGAAGAGCTTTTGCTGGCCTCTGATTTGTTTTGGAGTTATTTACCAAAGTTCATTACACAGCAGCTGGGCTGCAGAGGAGGAGTGGGCGGCTTCGGGATCTGCAGAAACCCAACGCGTACAACATACACTGTTGAAGAAAATAAACCCACCTGATTTTCAGATGACTTTGTAACATCTGATTTCTTTTTTGGCTTTAACGTCTCTTCTGCAGTCTCAGATGTGATGTGAATGGAAGAAGAGCTGAATAAACTCACCCCAGCCCACAGCACGGGGTACGCTGAACCATCACGCTGCCCTGGTGCCGTTTCAAACCCAACGCTGGCACCAGCACAGCCCGTACGTGCAAGGTGTAAATGGCACTGCAGCATGAATGTCACCGTTAGTGACACTACCTGTTTCTGTGGGCATCTTGGGAGACCTCCCTGATAAACAAATCCATCATCAGAGCAGAGCAGTCGTGAGGTTTTTCTTTGCTGCAGGTGGCGGAGGGCTCAGTTTCGGCCTTAAACTGCAGGTAAAAACCTGTCAAGGCTAGCACTGATTGGCACAGACTTGGGCATCCCAATGGAAAAAAAAAAAAAAAAAAAGCATGTAATTTCTAATAATTGGCACAAAAGAATATACTATAGTACCTTTCACAATCAGGTTCCCTGAATTTCTGGCAACGCCGAACTGATTTGTCGCTATGCAAGTGTACACCCCGGCATCCCACCTGGTGACGTTAAAGAGCCTGAGACTGCCATCCTCTAGAAAGATGACCCTGGGGAAAAAAATTAAACAAACAAAAAAGAAGGAAAAAAAGACATCTGTTACAGGCACTCTGACAGAAATGCAATGCTACTTTTAGTATTTAAACACTTCCATTATACTTTTTCTCTTCTACAGCAAGCTGAGTATTTATCAAGCAATTTTCACCTCTGCTTATTATTGATGGATATTAGGATATTAGGATTATTACACTGACGTACTGGACTTGACCATAAACTTATCTAGCTGACTTTCTTGCAGCAAAATTTGGGGTCTCAAGAGAATGAAGGAAGATGCAACTTATTATCTAATTGTGCTATATTTTACCACGGGGCGGGATTTTTTGTCTTTCAGCCCCCAGTACTCCTGTTGCATCCTAATCTTTTGCCTGAGCCCAGCTGCCTGTGAAATCTTGTCAGGATTATTAAAAGATATTAGCAGACTGGCTGAGACGCTGCAACACCATCTCACGAGCCAAGGAGCCAAATCAAATCCATCGGTGTCTCACAGGGCCCTCAAATCACCTGATTAGTCACTACGCTGTTCACTGCAGTTTGTGGAGTATTGGGCAAATTGCATTTAGTAGTAATTTCAGGACCACTCCAGGGTTTTATGGACAAAATTAATTTCAAAGCTTGTTCATACGCTTCTTCATGTCAATGAGATACTTTAGGGTGTAAGACAGTACGGAGTTTGGTGTATGTTTTCCTGAGGTAAGCTTCCACCGCGTACCTGGCACCTTTTTGCTTTTACATACAAGGACCAGCACATCAGGGTTTGGGGACTTTCTTCACAAATATACAAAAAATGTATCTATCAAAAGGAGAGAATTTAAAAATGAGAAGTGAGTTATGTAAGAGATGAACATTTGGACAGAAAATAGTATTATCCTGTAACGTCTTGTTAATTTTGTGTCAGTTCTTCCTTCCACCTGTTGCCTGGAGTAGAGGTTGACGTTCCTGACCCATTTTTTCTGTGTTTGGAAGGACAATGTGCTGAAAGACTTAAATTTCCTGGAAGTTGGATGAAAATGGGACCAGGGTCTGTATGTACAGCCCCTCTTGGCAGTAAGGCCATGGCTTGAGCACGCCCTTTAGTAGACATCAGAGAATCTGCACCCGAGTGGGGAAAAGCTACCCCCAAACTCCTCACTTTCTTCCATCTGACCAAATGTAGCTGTAAGGCACAAATCCACAGGAAAGCAGGCTTCAGTCATCCCAGCGCTCACAGCAGCACTGCATTACCTTTTTTATACACCCCATTTAATTGACATTTAAATCCAATACAAGAATCCTTTTATAAAAAGAAAACATCTCATTCAGGCATCACAGCTCGGGTATTTAGTGTTTATTTCTAACACCATCAGACTGGATGACGTCATGAATTATTAAAGGAAATGAACAATAACAAGAGCAGAAGCTGAAGCTGGCAGTAATATCATAGCCATTAAACACACAAAAACCATCGTAGTGTCTCGCTGAATTCCGCTCTGGTATTTCAACACTTGTAGCTCTACGTGTGACACACACATTAGACCTCGTTCTGCTTCCCATCACATGTTCCCAGCCCCTCAGCTGACAAAGAGAAGCACTAGAACTGGGATTTCGGGTGGTCTTCTCGCTTCCAGTCCTGCCCCAGTTTCACATCTTCCACTCTCTTCTGAGCTTCCCCTGCCGAAAAGACCTCCTCCTGAGCGGGGCAGGGGTGGATTTAGGAAGGAGAAAAAGCTGAGATGTCCCAATGGTGCCAGACACTCTGTCACTGGGGTGTGGAGCTGTGAGGGGAAAGGATTTAGGCTTGAGTGAAAAAAATCTGTTTCCTTGGCAATAACCACCAGGTAGGGCAGCCGTTGTTTACACGCAATTTGTAGCACGATGAGAAAATGAGTTCAATAATCCATCATATATCCATACTAAATTGGAGAGGAACAAAATGTGGTTTTTTGGTTTTTTATTTTTTTTTTGATAAGGAAGGAGGAATAAGCATGAAAGAGTTGGGTCCTTCTGCTGGCTTCACGATGCTGTCCAGCAAAAGGAGAGACTGTGGGTGCCTCTCCCTCTCAGTGTGGGGAGATGCTGGAAGACAGTATTTCAAAAGCAGGTGTGAGTATGGAGAAACATTTTCGGATATTCCACTTCTGCCTCAGCAGTTTTCTTCCTATTAATGATGCATTTCTTCACTTGGGTTTGCACCAGCCACAGGTAAACATGTTCACAGGAAACTGCTGGTGACAAACCAGTTGATTCAATTGACTGGCTGGGTAACATATGGTGGCTTCATCGAACAGTGTCAGAAGAGATTCAAGTGTGAACCAGTAAAAGTTCATAAATTGGATACCTGAATAGTAAGTTAAAACAAGCCACCGGAGTGTCTTTCTCAGCATCAAATATGGGTGCCCTGTTTTTACTGTGGCTGCACCTAAAAGCTCTAGGTACAAACTAGACTCCAGGAATGGGCATGAGGCAAGAAAAAAAGACAACCTCAGTCCCCAAAATCTTCCAGTATAGGTAAATACAGAGGAAAAATACAGAAAAAATGGAATCATGGAATTGTCTAGGTTGGAAGGGACCTTTGAGGTCATCTAGTCCAACCATCAACCTCACTCTGATAAAAAAACAACAACCCATCATTACACCACATCACTAAGCGCTCTGTCAACCCGTCTTTTGAATCCCTCTAGGGAGGATGGTGACTCAACCCCTTCCCTGGGCAGCCCATTCCAAGGCTTAATAACCCTTTCCATGCACACTTTTTTCCTGATCTCCAATCTGAACCTCCCTGGCACAACTTGAAGCCATTTCCCCTTGTCCCATCGCCTGTGACTTGGGAAAGAGACTGACTCCCCCTGGGTACCCCCTCCTTTCAGGGAGTTGGAGAGAGTGAGATGGTCTCCCCTCAGCCTCCTCCAGGCTGAACACCCCCAGCTCCCTCAGCTGCTCCTCATAAGCCTTACTCTCCAGACCCTTCACCAGCTTTCTTAGTGAGAAATAAATGGGGGAATCTTTTAATGTCCCCTAGGGGTTTCTGGCTAGGGCTTTTATTTTTGGGGGTTTTGTTTGTTTGGTTGGTTTTTTTTCCCTGCATTCCTCATTAGGAATTGAGACCTGGATAATTCCCAGCTTCCTGGTTTATCCACCGAGAGGGGTTTGTTCTCACTCAAGAACTGACGAGGTAATGTTTGATCTGAAAAAAAAATGCTGTTCTGAAACAGTAACTCAAGGGCTGGGCAGTCTGAGGGTGGAATGGCTCTTTCAAGGCATCAAAACAGAACTTAGCAAAGAGAAACCATGAGCTAATAACAGCTTCAGAGTTGTTTGAAACAGAGGTCACGCTACCTAAAGACAATTAGGGAGCCAGCAGTAAATGAGATACTCAGGCAGAACTTATGTATAAGCACAAAGGACTCCAGAGTAATTAGTTAGTGAGGTAGGGAATTGAAGAAAAAAAATTAAAAGTGAGTAATTTCCAGCTGTACCAAGGTCTGTGTCAGGAGAAGGATGAAGCAGAGCACAGCTAAAAAATCAAGATGATCCGTTTCAAATGCAAGAAAAAAAGAAAAAAAAAAAGACAAAAAAAAAATAGCAACATGAAATACTGTCCCAGCTGCNGAAAAAAAAACGAAGTATCCCGTTACAAATACAAAAAAAAAAAAAAAAAAAAAAGACAAAAAAAAAATAGCAACATGAAATACTGTCCCAGCTGCCGTGAACGTTTCCATAACCTTCCTCAGAGCCGTGACTTTATGCTGTGGGTGGGTTCAGAGGGGCTGCACTTCATCCTCTTCCATTTGTCTTTCCAATACCAGAACTGTGACTCTGAAGGCAACGGGAATTCTCTCCGATTAACAGGCTTTGGATGAAGCTCTAACAAACGACTGCAGAAGCGCCTGTGGAGCGCAGGGTCTCACCTGCTGAAGGCCTTGCTGAAAACCCTCACTTTTCACACCATTTTTAGACTGCGTGAAGGCTATGGATAGTAATTCGCAGGCATTTGCATCAGAAGACAAGGGAATTCCAAGCGCTGCGATAAGGCAGAAAAGTTTAACTCGTCTCATATGATGCGAGTAGAGTGTTTTGTCTGCTAGGAAAACTGGACTTCTCTCGGTAAATAAAGGAGTACCTGTCCAGGGACAAAGAGCAAAAGTTCGGCAGCAGATCTGAGAAATGCATCCCTGCAAAAGGAGAAGGAAGAATGAAATGAACTACTCGGGACACAGCTGTTCATAAAGCACTGCTGCAGCCAAGGGATTGCCTAAGCATAAGCCTAACGCGATAAACTGCCAGCTCTGACTTACAAAATGCTTAAGTTCTTCTCAGACTAGTGCGGATGCCTGCCTTCCTGCCTGAATTACCCAGGTGCTACCTTTGGGTAAATAGCTCAATTAAGCAAGGTTGCTAGGAGGAAAATGTCCTGGTTTGAGGTAAAACGAACCAATTTTCTGTTTTACCGTTTTACGTTTTTAGCTGGGCCTCTTCTAACTTGCTAAATTCTGAAATGAACAGCAGGTTGGTCAGAAACTGCTCCCTCTCAGGGTGATCAGACCTGATCACACCCAGGGATGGTGCAGAGAGGCCCTGGTTTATACTTATTGCTGGAACAACCAAGGGCAGGGAATTACGTTATTTGCCCCGTTGGAGGGTGGGAAGCAGAAAAGCATCGAGGGATCACCCCTGTGGGGAGAGGCAGACAGGACAGGGGACCCCAAACCTGACCAACTGGGTATTCCATCCCATCCGCATCATGCTCAGTATAAAAGCTGAGGGATCAAAGGGTCAACTCTCTCTCTTTGATGGCCGACGTCTGAGGAGGACGCTGTCTGTTCATCTGCCTTTGATCTCAGCATTCCTGGCTCCAGAGCTGGAATCCAGCTCCATCACTGAGTCCAGTCTGGGACTTTTCCTGATGCCTGCTGGTGATGTGAACCTCATCCTGGGAGCTTCATACAGTTGAACAGATTGCATCTATTTCACTATTTTCTTCCTTTTTTTATTTATTTTAATTTTAGTATTAATACTTCATTAAAGTAGTTTAATTCATTCTAAACCCCTACATCTCCTTATCCTCTTCCTCTCCTTTCTTTTTTGGGGGGCAGGAAGGGCCATCTGACAGTCTGGTTTTGGTAATTTTGGCTGAAACCACGACAGAAGAAAAGAGATGAAACTCCAGCTGTATAAGCCCATATGAACTTGCCGCACAGCAAAGCCAATTAGAAATACCCAGAAATACCATTCCATATGTAACAAGCCTGGGAACTTACCCTGCAAAAAAAAAGGGCTATGTTGGATGCTTCTGTGGATCACAGAAGACAAAACATCTCTTAAAGGCAATTTTCCCCCTGCAGGATGCCAGGGGCAGAGAGTGAGGGGAAGGCAAGGATGGAGCTGTGGGTACCACAGTCCTGTCCCAGCACCCAGTGACCCGAGGTGTGGATCTAGAGATACGGCTTTTCTCAACAGGAAGGAATCTGTCTTCAGGAATGAATACAAAGCCCTTTGAGCCTTTGCAAGCTTTTAGTCCCCCCAACAGTTTGTGAGAAGTTTTTCCCTGGTTTATTTAAGCATAGAGTAAGCAACATCCTTTTGTTAGCTTTTAATCTACTCGTTTCATCGGCTTGATCCTCATCCTTGTCCTCTCTGAGCAACTCCATTAGTAGACAAGATGAGCATTATACACAGAAAGGGAAAACAAACAACCTCCCCAAGATCTGCTGGAGTCAAAACTCTGCCTAACGTTCAAAAAGAAGAGTTTGCAGCGTTTCTGCAGAAGGCACGAGTCTGGGAAGAAGCGAGAGCTCATTAAAATTGTCACACATACTTTTTAAGTAAAGAACTTGAGAAATCAAGCAGGGATGATAGGTACAGCTTTTAATTAACCAGGCCAAACAAACCATCTCTGAAAGTGTTGTCTCATGCGAACAAAAGATTGTTGATGGCTATTTGCTTTGATCTTAAGAGCATGAAAGAATAATATGTATTTAACAAGGCTGACGGAAAAATAAAATCTGAGAAAAGGAGGAGGCGCCAACTCATTCGATAGGAAAGTGCAGCAGAGGTAACTTTTTGGGGCGCTGGTGTATTGTTCAGCAAATGTGTTTTAGAGAGAAGTGCAATTTTAATTCATGGATGTGAATTGCATTAATTCAACACAGCAAATGCCTTTGAAATCCCCACCAAAACTGGCTGAGCTGCAGCGGTGTAAAACTTAGGGGGGGGGATCAAGCCCGCTTCAGCAGATTTCAGCACAGCCAGTAGGGCAGCTACTTCTTCAAGGGCCTAAGATCAGTCCTTTCAAAATAAACTAACCCTGATACTTAGTGTAAAGATTCACTCCTCTTTTCTTCTGCCTGCATCTCACATCAAGTGTCTGACACCTCATAATGTTATTGAAGCCATCACCCCAGCCCCGTGCAGATAAAGCAGGAGTGAGCTGGATCTGATGAAATCAGAGGCAGAATCATTTTTATTATCTGAGAAATCCTATTTGAAACCGTGTCTCCTCCATCTCACTGAGCCAAAACACTCTTGCTTTCATAGGCCGTGGAAAGATCTGTTGTTTATACATTTTGTGAGATAACTGACTTTTCTAATTTTGCAAAGATTGAGAAGCACGAGAAGGGCTGAATGAAGAAGAACAAGGGGAAGCAGGCGCGGGGCAGAGACAGGAGCACAGCTCTCAAGTGGCTCAGAATTCCTAGTGATTTATGCAGATGTAAGCGTGAGTAAAGTTTGGCTGAGTGAGGGAGTTGTACCTGCTGGTGACAGCTCTGGTATTTTTGAAAAGGTCCCACTGAGTCCCATCTGAGATCTGACTGTCTGTATTATATGTTAATGATCTTCGTACCTGTTTATCCTATTCTGAGTGTAATTTGTATGCTAATAGTATTGCCATTTAATAAACTATGCTTAAAAGAAGATTTTCCTTATCTGCATGCTGATATAAATGAGCTTCAGAGTTGACTGACAATTAACTGGAAATAAAACAAACCCCATTAAACTCTGTGTTAACTATTTGGATCAAAACAAAATTACACAATCGAGCTGAAGAGTCTTATTAATATATTTTAGAAAACAATACTATTAGCAAAGACAGAAGGTGACACTGTAACAGTGTTCCTTGCTATCTCCTTAGCGTTTCCCTCTCTCCCTAAAAACGAACATTATTTTTGCATAAAATCTCTGCAATTTGGGACTGCAATTATTTATTTTATGTACATATGTACAGACATCTAAACTGAGTACTACTCCATAGTCAAGAACCAGTAATTTCAGGAGATGGTACTCTCTTTAACATAAAATAGCCAAAGTTGGTCACACTCCAGTATTAAATGCGAGGCAGGTGTTTTTATGCAATGACCGAAGGAAAAAGTGATAAAAATGCCACGTCTCTAGACAATGTGTCTAAATCTATTGTAGAAACACGTCTCAAAACTTGCAGCCGGGGAATAGTGGGCAACAGCACCTCTGTGTGTACGGGAGAGAAAGACCTGCCGACCAACCCACCCGTTTAGTGATGAAATAAAACAAACAAGCCAACCCCAAAGCCATTACTTGCCATGTTTTAACCCCTTCAGCTTTATAAACCCTCCTGCTGCTTTTAAGGTGCTTGCCAGCCTGTTCACCCTCAGTCTGCCTTGTTAAACAAACACACACATTTTTGGTCTTTCCCCACATAGAGGACATGGTCTTGTGTAGTATTTACAAGACGTGGCCCATTTATGGCTCTTCTCTTCCCCACATCTGCCCTCGCCCTGTCTCAAATGTGCATCTAAACGGTGGAAGGCATGAGAGGAGAGATTTAGTCTCTCCTGGACTGAGACAAGAGCAATCCCTTAGCATGTCCAGGCAGAAAAAACAAAAGATTTCTCAGGTATTAAGTCTACCTTGTGCACAGGACATAATGCCATATCATACTTAGGTAGCCATACATTGATTAGTCTGAACATTCACAGCAGAAAAACACAATAAATAATAGTGGTAAAATAAATGCAGAGAAGGAAAGGATCAGGAACAGGACTTTGCAAAATCTTGTGGTGAGAATCCAGGTGGAAAATGAACTGACTTGCCACAGGAAAAGGTTGCCATTTTTCTATTTGCCAAGAAGTTCTGCTGTTTCAATGAAATCTTTACAAACTGGCACATCAGAGAAAAGTTCTCTCAGCAGAGGATGGTACGCCCGCACTACTACCATTCGATCTAATCCCCCCATTAAGCATTCTTTTTGATTCAGACATTGTTAGGAGTTCAGACACAGCCATTCGTACAACCAAATTCACCCCAGCTGTAAAACAAACCCCTTAATATGGCTCTTAAGTAGAATTTAAACAGTACATAAGGCCCTGAATTACCCACTGTGTGGGAGTTTCATTCACTTACAGGAATCTTCTTCCATACCTGCTTGTCAGAACATATTCCAAAAGTAAAAGCACAATAAACCCTGCTGTTAACTTTATTCTGCATACACCCTGAGCAGCTGACACCAGGTGCACGGGATGGTCCTGCTTTGCTTTCAGAAGCCCTGGGCAGCATGTTCATGTGCACACACCTGTAGTAAAGAGAGAGAACTGGAGACGAAGAGCATCCGACCACAGTGATTTCAGCTTCCTTGCTGATGGATAACTCAGCTGCTTTCAGCTGCACTTGCTCTTGCATCTCCAGTTCTCATCACCTCTACCTTCTCCTGCTGTTGTCTTGTAGGCAGCCCTCACTGGGCTACTGAATTAACGCTTAATTGGAGTGATAATGACAGGGACCGTATGCGGTTCACTGAAGCCTGAGTGAAGCCACGTCCTTGCTCAAAGTAACACAGATGACACACACTTTACATCTTTTGAATGTGTGAGTAAACTGTCTGTGTCCCTTAAGCAGATTCCTCCTTTCACTGAAAATCTGAAAAGAATTTCAGTTCTCATAGAAAAGAAGTAATGAAATAGCAGTACTTCTTTGAAATAAAATCCTATGGCTAAGCCAGAGGTGTTGGCTCCCTCCTACAAACCCTTCCTGTTGGCCAAGCACTAGCCACGTTCTTTCTCAAGGTGCTGTTTCTCTGCTTTCTCTCGTGTAACCTTTCAAAATCAAAAGGATCCCAGAAACTCATCCCTTGGAGACTCCTTGATCACGGTGCCCAAAACGTGAACTGGCAACATGTTAATCAGTATCTTATTCCTCCTTTTTACATCAACTCCTGATCTCCCTCTTAACCTTTCGTTTTACTCTTAGGTTGAAAACTTCCAGGATTGGGAACAATCTTTTATTTGGTGTTCGTGCAGCATGTTTTTCATCCAACACTAGCATTTTTGTATGCCATGGCAATAAACACACCAGAATAGTGCAATGGTAATGATGTCCATGGCAGTACAACTTGGACTAGAAGTGAAGCACAGAAGGTTGCGTTATCTATTTTGTTCTATTTTTTGGTGCAAACTCCTAATTAGGAACCTTGATTCAAAGCCTGCTGAAGTCAGTGGAAGAACTCCCAACGAGATTAGCTGGCTTTGGATCAAATCCTGAATATCAATCAGAATGTGTGCATGAAGCAGGGCTGAGACACGAACTGAGACAGGGCACAACCCTGATGTTCATTGGGGTTGCAGCTACTTGTGACACAGAGGAGTGACAGATTGCTTGGGACAGCTCAGCAGGTAGGACAGCCCCTCAGAAAGGCTCACCTTAACGAGGTTCCCAGAACCTGGGTGGGAACAATTTAAAATTGTATTGGAGAGGTGTCACACAGAAGGGAAATTGTAATAAATCCAGCATCAGGCAGGTTGTCATTCCTTCTTATACGTGCGAACATATGGTTCAGCTGCTGACTTGATGCTCACGCTATCTGATGTGCTAAACACTACTGCATTAAGTAGTCAGTAATACATGATGAAATTAGGTTTATTGGCTTGTTCCATTATGAAACTCTCCAAGGAGAGATAAAAGAAAGGAAAAGCCCTGTTCTTATGTCTTCTGCTGCACCAATATTCTCTCTCTGCTGCCTGCCGGTGTTTCACTGGGTCAAGTAGCAATGGGGGTCCCCTTCTGCCTTTTCACTGCTCTGCAGTGGACTGACTTCAAATGGAAAGACAACAGAGAGAGAAGAAAGGGGGAAAACAAAGCAAAATAAGAGTAAGATGAAAAATAAAATATTGTCTTTTTCTTCCCCTCCTCTGTGCTCATTCTTCCTTCTCCCTAGATCTCCCCTCCTCATCTTTCATTCACAGGCTTTCCACTCCCCTGACTTCACCCTCAGCTTGGAGAGAAGACAGAAATAACCATGTGGAGAACATAAAGAAGTAAAGACTGAAGGTACCTCAGGTCAGTCTGAGGCATTTTCTGGCATCCCTTCGTCTGTGAAACTTTTCTTATGCTAACATCATAGTTTTGCTGGATCACCAAACAATTCTGCCCATGCACACTCACCCTTCAGTGAGCAATGCCATGTTTTACGTTGGTCCTAGATTCAATGACATTATTTAGAAGGAAGCTGAGGCAAATAAAGGCTTGGGCACCACAAACAACACTGAAAACAGAAAAACCCCACTGCTGTTAGCAAATAAATACTCAAGACATAGATCGTAGCTGCCTCCACCAGTCTCTTCCAACACCCTCTTCTCTGCTTCCTTTCATATAGAAATCCAACCCTTGTCATCTGAGCATATTTTTAGCCAGAAGAAAGAAGATTCCTTGTAACTCTAGGCATTCACCTGGGAAAGGTGTAATGATGGCTTTTGTCTGGTTAGCACTGAATATGTATTAGTGTGGCCTGAGAGGTGAAAAACCAAAGCAATTCCACACAGCACTCTCAGGTTTTCTAGGAGTTTTCGTGTCTTAATATGTAAGTTCAGGGCAAGCACTGAAAGCAGGCAGGTAAATCCATGCCTTTGATTTCTGTCAATCTAGTTGTTAGCAAGGAATAGGACTAAAGTGATTAATCAAATTTAGCAGATGTGGAATCAATTCCATTGGCTCCTTTAGCAAAATTAGAATTTCATCAAGAGATAAGCTTAATTTGTATTCATGTTGACTTACAACGATGGTGTCTAAGATACCTGGAATTGCTCTGATTGCTGATGCCCCCACTTCAAGTGCTCTATTTAAAAACTGAAATAGGAAATGAACTTCTTTACACACAGAGACACTGATAAGACAGAAGGGTTAAGGCGTATCACCAAAGCCACGCAAAGCTTCTTGTGTCAGAAAAGCAAGAAGGATAAAAATGGAGATACACTTAATCCAGGCTTCAAAAATCAGACTTAAAAACTAAAATAATAGCAATATTAATAACCCATTGTTATTCACCTGGGCGTGCTGCTGTAGGAAGCTGCGAACAGAACGGTAAGTGCTGGAATAGCATAAGAAAATATGTTCTATACGAAACTTGCGAGCAGCATACAAATGTCTATGCTACCTTTATCTGCAAACAGCGGGGGCCTAGAGCAGCCTGGTTTGTGGCACTAAGCAGCATGACAAGTAAAACTTCTCTTTGCTAGTGCTACTCATCGGGTCTGACTTCAGTATAGGTAGGGGACTGTTTTATTCAGACGCTGCAGATTGGTTTCGTTCCCCCAGCTTTGCTCATCTAAAAGTCAGGCATCTCATTTGAGATGGAGGCGCCTGCCAAGGAAAAGTAAATAACTACCTTAGACTGCGTATTGACTTCAGCTAAATAAAAGTTAAGTGGCATCAATCTCCCCCTTTGTTAGTAGAGTAGTGCAAATTTTGGAATTTTCAATCCATTTTGTCTTGATTTCTCCCCAAGCAGATTTCTTTTTTTATTTTTTATATTTTTTTAAGCCAATGGATATTCTGGAAGGTTTCAGTACAAGCTAAACAAACAGTGTTGACATTCTGGTAATTGAAATGTTTCACTGAAGTTTGCTGAACTGCCCTGACACATTTCTTCTCAAATTGGTTCAAGCTGAAATGCTATTTCACCACACAATATGTTTTGTATGTTGTATTTGATCAGTGGATTGAGGACTTCTCCTGTTTACCAATTAATTGCCCTTATTTTTTTAACTCCCTATTTCTCCAAGTCCACAGCTGCCCACAAAAAAGACAGCATTCTTTCCTCAGATAACAACGAAGTTTAAAATGTGTTGAAATGTTCATGGGTTTGGAACCTGACTTTGAACAGCGGAGCAGCAGAAGAGCGGCAGAAGCAGATGGTGGCCATGGGTGCTCTGAAGGCTGTAGGAGACTGGTCCTACCAGGAGACTGGGAGAGCAGTTGAGATGCAACACGTGGCTGTGAGCAAATCTGACCCTTTAATTAATGAAACCCGCTGGGTCCATGCGTTTCACATGAGGACTGGAGAAAGCCCTTGATTTTGAGGCTCCAAGAGGGCAGCTGTACAACCCTCATCAATTCCCAGATAATTCCCCCACCCGTAGTGTTAGAAGTCTCCAGCTACAACATCTGCTCAGTTTTCTTTGCATAAGGTTGTTGAAAGACAGCTCCTCATCTCAGTGCTCATCCCCCCACGTTTCCTTTGAGAAATGGCAATAACTTGAGAGCAAAACACCAAAACCAAGCGTGGCATGGGAGCGAGAACTTACCATCAACTACCACCCTTCCCAGAGATGGGATTGAACTGTGTCCAACAAGCAAGTCTAGGAGCCTATTTATTGACCCCCAAACGTAATTCTTGTCCAGTCCCCAGAAAAGGATTTAAATTATGAATATTTTCTTATTACTGATTATTAATGCATGGAAAGTGCTGTATATGACTAACGCATTCTTTCAGCCTACCTCGTTTCTCGGTTTTCCCTCAGCTCTCCTCATTTAAATTCTGAGTGGAGTGAATCACATATGTTTATATGAGTTTATTACAGTGGTTGGAGAGATTCATCGCATGGTGAGGGAATAGCCCCTCTCTCTGGTACAGCCAAAGGGGTCCAATGCCCCTTTATTCAAATGCTTCAATCAAAAAGAATTTTCACAAAGTAAGTTTTCCATGAGGGTCCTGATCCTGAATGCACTGAAGGCGATAACAAGATACGCATCTGCGATGAGATCAGTGTCTAGACTTGCAAATTTGCTTTATTTAATATATGAATTGTTCCCTTCTACTCTTTCTTTTCCTCAGTAGACACATGAGATGATAGAAGTGAGATGAAGAAAACTCCCATTGCACTCACTTGGAATATATGACATATATGAAACCAGCTCCTATCTGTGTCAAACTGCACAAGGTGGGAGTTCAGAGCATGAAGCTTTTTCTTTTTCTTGGTTGCATTTCATTTCTACGCTGAGCTAAAAATCACAGCACACACCAGGAAAAAGTTGTGCATCCGGCAAAGGGCAAACAAGACCTTTTCAAATGGTTGCCCGTTGGACAAGCGGCATCGCTCCCGAAAGCCTGTTTCACAAGACTTTGATCCAAAAAAGAAGGTTAATTGCCCGAAAGAAAACCTGAAGCTGTACTTCTACATGATCCAGAGCAGCAAACGGGGCATCCTGTGAAGAGGGAGCAGGTAAAACCAGCTGGGATTAGCCAACTGCGGAATTTCCTTTTGATCCTGCAGCTGATAACCTTGAATTCCCTCTCTGCGGTGGTCAGCAGCATGAACCAAAGAGAAATCCCACTTCTCAGGGGGTGAGCCACATGAATGAGGGTGCAATTTAGCTATTTTTGAAATTTTTTAAGTAGAATTCTCAATGTAGAGGGGATGTTAGGCCTAGGAACACTAAGCAGACCTTCTATGGCTATGTTCAGGCTTTGTTTTACCACCTGGTGTAAAAATGTATTGATTAAGGAATTCTTTAGAAGGACTGAACATGTACACTTCAGATGCTATGAAGTTTTCCATATAAATCGGGGCATACAAGCTGCTGAAGATCTCGACAACGATGTGTTTTAGCTGCAGAGAAGATGGGGGAGACAAGAGGGGCTGGAGCAGGGAGAGCAGCAACCACACATGCCTGACTATCAGGAATAAGCTATTCTCATGAGTGAAAAAAGAGGGTGCAAAAGAAAGAATATCCTTTCCCCTTAGGGTGGAATAGGTCCAGCTGTACTATTTCTGTAGCAAAGGATTGGATTTGTCCCTATCATGCTGAAGAACCCACGCAATCTGACATATTTAGCCATGTGTCCATCACAGGGATTGGTATTTCCTTTTTTCCCAGCATTTATAACCTAAGCATTTACTTAAAAAAGCTAGTAAAGGAGTCCAGAGAGATTATAAATGCTGCACAATAAAATGGGATCAGAAATAAGGAAAGCTTTAGTTAAAATAGTTAATCTGTTTGTGACATGTCAGGGTTTAATAATATATTGAGAGAAAGGCAGAGCAGATTCCTTTTCTCTTTTTATGAGCAAAGACACATACGATTTGAGTACTTTAATTAGCTGTATACTTTAATTACAGCTATATAAATCCTTATTTCATTCTCTGTTTTCTGTCACAAAGATCTCTGGAAAAACGCTGTATAGATGAGCTATTTCCTCTTCTTTAAAACCAGGGCATTAGCTATTTTGTCACTTAATAATCACAAAGCCTCATGCATTCTGCTTTGCAGCAGTGGACACACTGGTGATAATGTTTTGTACGTGGAGGCTTTGAACTCTCTCTCTCCCTTCGCCTCAGTGTAAATCCTGCTCCTTTTGTTTACCCCTGCTAAGCAGCAGAAGTCCTTCTGGGACCCTCAAAAATTACAGCGTGCTTATAATTACTGTTAGTAAATTAATACAGAAGCACAAGTAAATGCTGCATGCATTCTGTAAATATTTTCTTTTCTAAGCAAATCAGATGGGGACTATCATGGTACTAGAACCTCAAGATCTAGGCTTAATTCAACAATTAATATTGGAAGTTTTAAGCAGTGCTCTCCTTGCTCCCCTTCTCATCAATGTCAGGAAATCCAGAGGTTGCCCGTGGCAAACTGTACCCTGAGCACGTTCTCCACGTACAGGACAGGAATAAACAGCCATTTCTGTGGAATAAACAGCCATTTCTGTGGAACAGACTGTACAACCAAAATGCAAAATAAGATCTGACTGAGGGCTAGTTAGAAAAAATATTTTTCATCACTAGCTGAGCAGTTAAACAGAAAATAAATCTGATGTTCCTGGAAGGGGGGGAAATAACTGAAAAGTTCTCTACGTCCCATAGCTTGGATTCACAGAATCATTCAGGTTGGAAAAGACTCTTGGGATCATTGAGTCCAACCATCAGCCCTGCTCTACAAAAGTGCTACCCTACATCAAATCCCCCTACACCTCAGCTAAATGACTCTGAAACACATTCAGTGATGGGGACTCAACCCCCTCCCTGGGCAGCCTGTTCCAGTGTCTGACCACTCTTCCTGGGAAAAATTCTTTCCTAATGTCCAGTCTAAACCTACCCTCTTGCAGCTTGAAGCCATTCCCTCTTGTTCTATTGGTAACTCCCTGTGAGAAGAGACCAGCACCAACCTCTCTAAATGTCCTTTCGTGTAGCTATAGACAGCAATGAGGTCTCTCCTCAGCCTCCTCTTCCTCAAACTAAACTCCTTCAATCACTCTTCATAAGATTTGTTCTCCAGGCCCTTCCACAGCTCCATTGCCCTCCTCTGCACTCGCTCCAGCACCTCCAGATCTCTCTTCTGTTGAGGTGCCCAGATTGCTTACCCGGATTTTTCTGTTTCACTGGGAATACCTACGTGAAACACCTCTTCTCAGAGTTGCACTTCCTTTCACATCTGCATTGTACGTTACTGCAGTATAGGATAGGGAAATACAGCTTCGTGTCACAGTTCTGCATAATGTTGTTTTAATTATAATTTTTTAAGTCTTATGTGACTCAAAGTAGCCTCCTTGAGCAACTGGTCCTTTGTGCAAAATCTGGTGTTCGATTTCCAGAGCTTTATGAATCACTTACTCTGTTTTCAGCCTTTGAAAATGATAATGTGATAAAACAGTGTTGCTGATGTATTGGTGAACTGAAAGAGATGCTGAGAAAGATCACAATTCTTAGAGACTGTCGCCCATTTCACCCCTCTGTCCATATCTGTACGTGAAGATACCCTCAAGGTTGTACATGGTGTATGCTATTCACCACCTACTCCAGTCAAGGAGTCACTTTTGATTTTAATGCTTTACCACTTAATTGACATTTGCATGTAGTAACATAGACGGTTTTTGGCATCTCACAAATATCACAAAAATCAGTGAATATCACAAATACTGCAAAAAATGAGACCAAACACCAGCAAAGCCCTGCTGAAGACCATGCAATCCCGTACTGGTTGGTGAGGGAATGTACCAGTATGCTGGTCCAGTGGGCAAATCCTGCCTAAAGAGAAGGGTCAGAACATGGAGGCCGATTTATCTATGGGTTATTATACACCCTGTAGAGCTTCTGAGCAATTATGCAGCAGCCTGGGGGTATATTCTGCTTCCCTGAAGCCTCCACTGATATCTCCTCCGTGAGGCTGATTCACTCGGGCTCTGTGTGTGGTAGTCAGCCAGCTCTGAGACAGGAGCTGCAGTGAATTAACCACTGATGAACACCAACGTGGGTATCACACAACTACTCGCACGCATCGGGTTTGCCTTTGCTCTCAACTGGCTTTCTATCTGCCAAACTGTGCAGCCACAAACAAGCCTCTGGCATCAAAGTTTGTCCGTTCAAAGAGCTGTCAAAAGCAACACTGAGCCAGCTGTGTTTCGGGGATGTTTCAATGAAATTAGAACAGAGAACACCCAACAATCCAGCAACTGGTTGAGGAGGGTACCTTTTGTTCTGGCGCAGAACCTCTGAGCCCTTCCTCCAGTCAATGACCGCTCTGGGAGAAGCGCTGGGTTTACAACCAATAGTAACTTCGCCTCCGACTTGAACAACAGAAGTTTTTTTCACAGGATTTTGGGAAAAATCGGGTGCTGCAGCTAAAAGCAGAGAAGTAAGAAGAAAGAAGAGCAGAACAATATGCAGCTGACAATTTACTAAATGAACTTGCTAAAAATTCTTCGAGTTACACAGTAGGTGAATCCAATAATTGCTTTGCTTTTGAGACTTCTGCAAAAGCCGATATATCAAACATGAAAAATGTATTTAAGTACCAAAGAATGGAATTAACTGTACTTTATTTATACTGTTTCTGGACTGTCTACCTAGCAACTGCTCTGACAACCTTTCCTTTGAGTTATCTGCAGACCATTCTGGGAGAACGGGTTTATCTGCGATGAAGAATGAGGTTCTTGAGCAGAGCAACGTCAGTAGGATAAACATCCCAGCCACAGGTATTCACTTGCAAAGTTTAGGATATTCAATTACAAATACAGGTTTTTTTAATGGATTTCTGTTCATAGACTGATGCTGTTTTCTGAAAACGTGTCTATTTCTCCTGTAATTTATGTGAAAATTCTCTCTTAGAGAAGGAGGAAACACAAGACCTGTACAACGGTTGGGTCCCCCTAAAGTCTGCGTTTTACTGGTGTCACTAGTATTTGGCTGTTGAACAAACTTTATATAACAGAACACCTTCTATAGTAGAGGAACAAATTCCATTTTATATGCATCCCTGGTAACCCTTAATGAGATTATTTGCTATATGTTATTTGTTTTTATAGACATATTTGCCATATGCTCTTTGTTTATAGCTAAAATGTTTTTTCCCTCTTGTTGAAACTGCCTTTTAGAAATTGCAGAATAACTATTAATAACGCATCATACTAAGTGAGAAACTGCATTCATTAAAATTGTGTGCAGGTGATAAAAAAAGGCAACACTTGGAATTAAAATTTTCCTCCAAACCGGTCACAAAATCAAAAAAAACCTCATTCACAATAGGGTGATGAAGAGCAAACAGCAAAGAAACACCAACAGACTCGAACTGCCAGGTGTAGTTAAAACTACTCATTTCTTGATTTCAAATGTTTGTGAGTGTCCTGTAATACCCAGTACCTGCTCGTTTTAGTGGCATTGACTCACCTATCACCCGCAACTCAGCACTGGCATAAACAGCGCCGTACTTGTTTTCTGCCACACACTGATAGAGGCCAGAGTCTGACATATTCAGCGTCGGTATGATAAGAGTTCCATTTTCTATTTGAATCCTTTCCTGAGAAAAGAAAAAAACAAGTGAAAAAACCCAACACTGACAGAGCCGATGACTGTACAACCCCAATTTTTTCCGGTATCACACCGATGCACCCGATCATAATTCAGGAGCAGAAATGTTATTTTTGTTATTTTCTTGGAAGTAACGTGACTGAACACATGGGGAACACAACATACACCTCAGCTATATGTTGGTGGATATTGCTTTCAGACCTTCTTAGCTCTTCAAACTTGTCGAGGACTCCAGGCGCGTGTTGCAGAGTCGCTGCCTCGGGCGGCTTTGCCCAGATGTTCCAGCTGTGGCACGTGTTTTTCTCTGCGTTGCTGAAGCGTGAATCCGTGGAAAGGCTTCGCCACGAAGCGGGTACCGCAGGGCAGGAGTTGCTGCTCCACGCTGAGAGCCTGGAGCATCTTCCACGTGGCTCCCGAGAAGCAGCACCCGCAGCCCAGTCTGGGCCTCATCCGATTAAATGACTCCGGTGATGATAATCTAAGGTGATCAGAAAAGCTCCACAGGAGGCAGAGGTGCTCAAGTAATGGCAAAAAAAAAAATTCCAAAATGTCAGCAGATCACAAGTCACAGGGAAATGATCCACTGAAATAAAGCTCTACTGAAAGCCAACGCTCCCCAAGTTCCGATCGGAAAGCCTCAGGCGGCTGCTCCGATCAGAGGCAGAGCAGGCTCCTCGTGCCTTGAATTTCTACACACGCTAGGTTTCCTTCAGTACAATTCTGCTGAAACAGAGGAAACTGCACAGTAGATAAACTTGGACCAGGGCTCCAGGTCTGGTGTATTAAAAGCTGTTTTATTTGGCAAATATTAAAAAAAACAAACAAAGCCCGTTTCATGCTACAGGCATAACCTAAAGCGGAATATTTTGTGATTTTTACAATTACTGGCCTCCGGAGACAGTAATAGCTCCACTGCAAAGCACAGCACTGAGAAGGAGAAGAGAATATGTTTCCCAAACCAGATCAGTGTGTAAGAGACCCACAATGGGGAGTATAAATTCCATCACCAAATGCAAGTCTGAGGCAACACATACAACTACTGTTATTAACCTGCTCCTTTAGTCTGGCTCTGCCGCCTCCGGAGTAGCAATGGGAGCGTAAGTACAACGTTAGAGGCTACAGCTCACTCTTTGCTGACCAGCCACAAGCATCTAAAAATCTATTTCTGAACTGCTGAACGTATATAACCCAACTTGCTGAGCTGCCACAGCCTACGGGGGGTGTGTGTGTATGTGTGTGTGGGGGGTGGATTTCTCTTCCAGAGGGGATAGTGCCACCTGCTGAGCTGTTTTCCAATACTCCAGCTTTTCCTCAGAGGTCTCCCAACCAAGAACTGACCCAGCCCAACCTTGTTTAGCTTGGAAATCTGATGAGAGCACAGCCCGGGGTGGTACGGCCGGTGTATCAGTAACTAATTAACAGCATGTTACTTATCCGCTGTTAATTTTTTTTATTTTATTTTTGAGGCTCTCACTGCAGGTATCCTTTTTGCACACTTAGTTTTACCCCCAGGCTGTTTGCAATCCTCTCAGTGCATTTTATTTTTACAAACAGGCTTTGAACAGNGCTCTTTTGAGCTACGGGGACAAAGAGAAGAATAAAGCATGGGGTGTACACGAACAGGAATAATGCAGGGATGACCAAGTAGGTGGCCAGGGAGAAAGGTTTGACAAAGAGCAGACAATATCCTCAGAATCAGCCCCAAGGCGGAAAGCCTCTGGAAGGTGTTCTTCCTGTGGTATTTCCAACACGCAGGGTGCTGTGACAGCCTGAATATTTTATTACACCTCCCGTGTACTTTCACCTCCAAACTATCCATTTTGTCCACCGAGCAATAACATTCAGCATTTTGTTGCCTGAAGTATTCCATTTACAATACACTGTAAGTACTGCGAAAATGTTGGGTGAAAATGTGTCTGTGGAGTGTTTTATTCTTTTTTATTGAAACTATGCAACTGGAGAGTGACAGATTCTAAATATTGCTGTCTTCAAAGGGAGATAAACTAGAAAATCTTGCTTAGGAAGAGGTGACAATGAGTAGAATGATCAGGTTCAGAAAAACTGCAGTCCAAGGCAATTCCAGCCAGCCTTCTTGGATGCTAGTTGGGCTGTTTAGGACCAATCCAGCAGAAAATCATATGGAAGACTGGACCCCCCTCCAATTGCTTCAAGTAAGGGCTATGAAGCCAAACAAGTGCTGGTTCTGCAACCCAGCAGGTGCTAATTCGCTCCATATGTTTTGGAAATGATTCTGTATCCGTTCTTGCTAGACAAAAATTAATCACAGCATTATTTCTCTCCACCCAAGTAAGAATGCATCACAGATGAGCCATGCCTTTTCACCTCAATAGGTACCGGAAAGATGCTTAATAAGAAGGGAAACTTGGCCTCAGCAAAATGCAGCAGAGGGTCTCTTGCCACAGAAGTCATTCTCCATGAGGTCACCAACACCTGAAGAATGGAAGATGGATGTGCCAAAGCTTGGCCACCACACAAGCATAATTACAGAAAGAGACAAAGCTGGGTTTTCAAAGACCTGTCTGCCTAAGTATCCCATCAGGTTTCTTAAATGTTTGAGCTCCAATTGATTTCCCCTCTCCTGCTGCACTCCCACCACTTCCTTCCTTTCTACTCAGTTCTCCTTTTCCCTTTAAGTGAGTTTTTTCACTTATTCGCCTTTTTCCTTATAACTTTAGTCTATTATTCCTCTACCTAGTGCCAGAAAAGTATTAACCCCAAAGCTTGCTGAGTTCCATAGCTGACTGGTTAGTTCAGCTCAGGGATTACCAGGGCATCACAAGGGCCACACCGCACGAGACCAACGGTCCCTCTATCCAGCAGATGAAGAACAGAAACTGAAGAGAAGTGCAAGTTCACAAGCTGATGGGTTTGCAAATGCCAGCTCTGAAACCTTCTTCCACCCTCAACTGGCACCCTACCAGCTGCCCAAATCACAGGTGATGTCTACAAATGCCTTCAGTGTTCCTGGACAGACTCTTCTTTCCCTAAAGGCAACTGTTATACCTACTGCCACAGCTTGTAGCAATTCGATGCTCTGTAAGATAAATCATATGAAGAAATTGGTGTATCTATCTATCTATCTAAACTGGCAATCCCATACGTTTTCAATAATGATGAGCTCCCAAGAACCGAGGCTTAGTGTTGCAAAAAGTTTGTGCTATTATGTTTATTTTGATATGTTAAGCTTTCATAAAATTTCTGAGAAAAAGGGTAATGCACCGCAAAGTTAAATGTCGTGATTAAATCATGTGAAAAACAAGTAAGATGAGCAAGAAAGCAAACAAGAGGACAGGACTCTTACCTCCGATGCGAGTGCCTGCCCATTTTTTAACCAGCTGTAGGAAGGGCTTGGTTTTCCTTTTGCCTTACATTCCCAAAATAAGCTGTCATAGAGAGACAGAAAGGCATTTTGGATTTTTTTATCCCATTCCGGGAGTGCTGAAAAGAATATGCAAACCATTTTAAGCAGGAGAAAAATGATTTCACTGGAGGTATGTTGCCATTAATTAATGAACTGGGCAAGGCTAATTAGTATTTGTCCAACACATTCTTATTATATTGCATGTGAATTCTGCACAATTCCCTGGCATTAAACTGCAGGACTAACTTGGGAAAGTGTCAGAGATCAAGGGGGGAGCAGACAGGAAGTCTATTTTTATCTTATTCAATTTCTTCTATTCATTTTTATGGCCAAAAGTTGCAGTAGCACTGATTTTAGATGCCTGAAATTCTGGGCATGCTCTTTGAAAGTAATAAGATACTGGTTTTCTAAAAAAACAGTTCTCCTCTCAAGGTACTTGAATCTGTGTACCAGAAATAGAAATATCAAAATCATTAGTCAATAACTAATAAAAATAAGAGATGGATGGATCTAAATATCACCCCTCTATTTTACCCACAAACTAGAGACCACGGGTTTTGAACGTGGTTGTGGTTTACAACACAAGTACTCTACAAAAGGCATTAAGGCTACTCAGATCAGAGTAACACCTTCTCGATACTTGTGGCAAATTGACATAAATTCAGTGCTGCATAAAAGCAGAATTTGCAAAAATCACATACGAGCTCTGTAAACACCCAACTAACTACCCACGGGCTGAGCTGAGCAGGAATTATCTTGAGGCAGCCTGATATTTAGGATAGCTGTCAAGATAGAGGTGAACACGAGACCCAGGGAGAACAACTAATGCCCACTCAGCTTTGGATCAGACCAAAGCCACGTGAGATACTTGATTGCATCCCTCTGCCTCATGCACCTTAACATCCTGTGAAAGATTTTTGGCTGGGTTATTCAGTCATAATGCTGTAGTCTCCATATATATACAAATATACACACACAGAGACAGAGCCCTTACACAAAGCCAATTCAATTTTGGGAGGAGGACCGTTATTCTTTCCAGACCAGCAGAAAAAGCTACCAAAAAGCCTCTCTCTACAGCATGACCCTGTGGGTAGCTCATGAGTACCTGGAGATTGTCCAACACTAGATTAAGACAGGTGATGGGACAAGAGGAAGTGGATTGCCAACGAGCCACTTCCCAGAATGGGAAAGGATCTGGGACACAGCTCACCATGTTTACCAGTGACTCCAATTACATGTCATTTTTACTGCTCTCCGAGCTTAAGGCACAGGATCAGCTGGTTGAACATGAGCCAGCAGTGTGCCCAGGTGGCCAAGAAGGCCAACAGCATCCTGGCCTGTATCAGGAACGGTGTGGTGAGTAGGACTCGGGAGGTGATTGTTCCCCTGTACTGGGCNGAGGTGGGCATCGGTCTCTTCTCCCAAGCCACAGGTGATGGGACAAGAGGAAGTGGCCTCAAGTTGCACCAGGGAAGGTTCAGATTGGATATCAGGAATTTTTTTTACATGGAAAGGGTTATTAAGCCTTGGAATGGGCTGCCCAGGGAAGGGGTTGAGGCACCATCCCTGGAGGGATTTAAAAGACAGGTTGATGGGATAGGTCAACCTAACTCTGATAAAAAACCAACAACGTATCACTAAATCACGTCACCATATTCAGAGTCAGGCTGATTGTTGGACTAGATGGTCTCAAGGGTCCCTTCCAACCTAGACAGTTGTATGGTTCTATCTAGGTACCAGATGGAAAGCAGCAGACGCTGTCCAGGAAATAAACCCTATTTCCTAGAACCAAGCTGCCTCCAGAGGAAAAACACCATAGCACAGAAATTAAGCAAGAGGAAGTCAATTACGTAGATAACACACCAGCCCACCCCTAATATGATCAAAAAATTCTGTGCCAAAGCTTCATGAGTGCTGTTTATATATTTCACTGCGAACAGCTATTAATTAATTTACAAAGCACATTTAATAAGCACATTGTTTTAGATTGTATTAACTGATCATAATTTTGTAATTGCCTACGCTGTTATCAATCATGTCCAGGTAATCTACTGAACTTAATTTTAATGGAACTGCTTGATTGATGTTCTGCAAAAATTAGCGAGCAGTGAGAACAAAAATAACCCCCTAAAAGCAAAGAAATAATCAAATATTCAAAACGGCAGCAGACTGCTCTATTCCTGGCATGTATCTTGATATTAGCCATGGCTGCAGGAGACTGGAAGCTTATCAGCAAAGCCTGCATCTCTTTATTAGAAGAGATTTACTTAAAAAAAAAAAGTAAAAATACTTGCCAAGGTCTTCTCAACAGATGTTAATTGTAGGCTCAGTCTAGCTTTCTCCAATTTGTTTTTCCTCACTCTCACATTTTATGTTTTTTTCCTTCTCTTTTGAAAGATTTATGAGGTAAAGAAAAGATCTCTCTTTTTATTCACGTCAAAGTATGTTGTTTTCCCTGGGTATTAACAATGGGACTAAAGAGCACATAATTCACCTTGGCTACGAGGGACCATCATGTGTGACTGGGATCGCTGGAAATTAATGCAGGTGGGGAGGGAAAAGGAAAGGGAGAACAGCTACACAGAAATATTATTCTTCACTTTTAGACCCGGAGGAAGGAGAGGGAGGCAGTGGAATGAGTTTCCCCTGCTTTGCCCTCGTCTGTTTAGGGAGCAATACAGCTCAGCGAGAATGGGAGGTGAAATAATCTTACGCTCGCATGAACCAAAACCTCATGAATCCTTCCCTGATCCGCATCTGGGGCAGCGCAGCTTTATGCTGCTGTGAGCTATTGAGAGGAAATCCTTTTGCCTGCCCTTAATGTTTCATGTAAATGTACCAGGGATTTCTTTCTGCCTCGTATTAACCTTTGCAACTTCATCATGGCACAGCCCACATTTTCAATCTGAGTTTTAATGCAAAATATCTTTATTTGCTGAGGATGTAATTCAGTGAAGGTCACTGCAGACCTCCAATCATTTTTTAATCAGCTTAACCTGAACTACATTTCGTATCTCCTGTACGGGGCTAATAGACTTCATCTACAAAATACATCTGAACACCATCATGCTCTGTAAGAAAAAAATAAATGAAGAAATGAATCAATCTGCTTACCATAGACAAATAATTGACCTCTTGCAATGTTTCTTCCTCGACTGTTTCCTGCAATGCACTCGTAAGAGCCTTCATCTTCCTGCTGAACATCTGGGATTTCAAGAACCCCTTTGGTTTTGTTGTGCTTGATTTTCTTTGTCAATGAGTTTCCATCAGACCTCTTCCAGCTAATACTTGGGACAGGACTAAATCATTGTTTTTCACAGAGAAAAAGAGAGAACATTCGTTATAGCAGAGAAAAGATCGTGTGAAACCCTTTCATAAGCGTAGTAATGTTTAAAAAAGAAATAATTTTGGTTTCTAAGCGTGACATATTCAGGTTCATAAGACTGAGATTTTATAACCTGCCCAATTTATTTAGGGGCACAAGTCCAACAGTGGGATGAAGTCCTCAGTCAAATTCTATGATTGCTTCTTAGGTCAATTTAGATTTTCCCCAAAGGAACTCTTTAATTAGAGCTCAAACCTGCTTTTAAACACCACAACACTGAAGGGATGACTTTGGAAGTCCAAATAAACACTACAGAAGCACTGAATTATTGACTGGGTTTTGGAGCTAACAAATTCCCTGTAGCATTAGAGGTATTTTCACACGTCAAAACAGAAAATACCAGACAACAACCCAGATGACCTAAAAATACCAGTAGATCTAGGTATAAAAAACAGGGGAGCCGGAGTAGAGGAGGGCAGGGATGCAGCTGAGTGAGGAAGGGGAAAGTATGAGACATTGAGGCTGAAAAGAGAGAGAGACAAAAAAGTATTTCTTGTTTCAAGTTTTCGAACCTTTCTATCATTTTCTAGTCAAGCGTGAAGGTGGCTGCATAAACACTTCTTGGGTTTCTGGTAACATCACAAACCATACAGGCCTCATTTCCGTGATCTATTATGTCACCAAAACACTTGGAAATATCGATACCCTTGGATTTCACAGTTGCTTTTCTGCTTCTGCAAACTGAAGTAAGCTGCTTTTTCTAAGCAGACGAGTAGTTACGTCTTGAACAGCTTTTTGCAGAGGCTTTGGCTAAATGCTGACTTCTTTTCCATTGGAAGTAACACCAACAGCCAACACAGGGCACTGAACCTGAAAACAGAACTTTCACGGAAATCAGAAGTGCACATTGCCCTTGTCTGCCTTGTCCCCAAGGTCCCTGCCCTGCAGTGCTGACTTCCAAAGTATTTATTCCTTTTTAGCAGACGCTGTACCTGCTCACACCTTAAATTACTTAGGCCCCTGGTTCAAATACTTGTTTATTGACCAAAGAAATCAAATGACAAATACAGAATGGGCGAATTACTTAACACAAGTAAGTTTAGGTCTAACTTCTGCATTTTGAGTCTGCGTGCCTACGATGTTTGCAAGTTCACCCCAAAATCAGAAGAACCAGGACTCAGGAGAAGTGTGAGTACTCAGCAAATTGCAGGGACTGAACAGCAGGGGAGGTGTTAACAGAGCAACTACAAACCAAAAATCAACAAAAACAGACCATGCACAGGACAACTTATAACTAGACCACTCTGACATCCAAAGGATAACGAACCCATGAATTTGCTCAGTCCTACACTGCAGCATGGAAGACTGAATGAGTGCTCTGGAAGCTTTCCATGTTTTCCTCATGCTGGTGGGAGTTCAGCTGGGCAAGCGAGCCTCTGAGCTGCCCTTCCATAAACCAGAAACCCATAGCCCCCAGGCCACAAGTTTAACCCAGGGATCTCCAAGCACTATTTAAAGAGTGTACTTATTTCCCTAGGTACCTTACAGTTTCCTACATACCAAACTGCCTGTTTGGACCTGGAAGGAATTTGCTCCAAATGTGTGTTAGCTCTGCAATGCTATGTATAAAGAAATATATACATGAATATATAGACATATATATATACACATGGATAATTCATCTATACATACACACACAACTTTTGACTTCTCCTGTGAGGGTGGTGAGAGCCTGGCCCAGGCTGCCCAGAGAAGCTGTGGCTGCCCCATCCCTGGAGGGGTTCAAGACCAGGTTGGA
Source organism: Nycticryphes semicollaris (assembly GCA_013400055.1). NCBI lineage: Eukaryota > Metazoa > Chordata > Aves > Charadriiformes > Rostratulidae > Nycticryphes > Nycticryphes semicollaris. The sequence goes on from VXBJ01003717.1 coordinate 1,265,209, forward strand.
GGGGGCTTGGAGCAACCTGGTCTGGTGGGAGGTGTCCCTGCCCAGGGCAGGGGGGTTGGAACTGGATGATCTTTAAGGTCCCTTCCAACCTGAGCCATTCTATGACCTGGTACAATACAGCTGAACAATTTACTACAAATGACAGCAACTGGGAAGAGCCCAACATCATTAACACATGAAAGAGCTGGAAAGAACATCTGCATCTGAGATTTTATTCTTCTGCTCAAGATCTTTATAGTTGTTTGAATTCCAGATGTTTTTGGACAACAGTAATTGCCATCACCACCTTTACTAATTACACTTCACTATGAGACCAAAACCTACTTCAGATGCAAACTTGCTTAATATTATTCTTTAACCAGGGGCTTTAAGAGGGCTTGTCTGTTTTTCTCCAGTGCACTGGCTGCACTGTTAAAAGGCGCCGTCTCCTCCACCAATCTCGCATGACATTATTCACCCAGAATTTCCATACGCCCAGCTACTTTCAGTTATTTAAAAGAAATGCAGCCCTAGCATAGACTAGGTCTGTCCCACAGTCGCTGGGCTCCAGTCAGGAAAACAGCCAGAGGTATTTTGCAGCCCTCGCGGTAGATTGATACAGACTGTTGATGACAGGAAGGAGAGCCTGGCTAGCTTTTAAAATGCTGTTGCATATTAAACAGCGGGTGAAGAGCTACCGTAGAACAGAAACATGCAGTGCACTGAAAGCCAGAAGCATTTAACTACTTAAAGGCATCTCTTCTGGATTATTTATTATTTTTTTTTTTTGTAACTAGGAGACTAAAGGAAACTAAGAGCCATATGGGAGAAGAAAAACAATTAGACACGTTCATTCATGCCCTGCTACCTGATAGTGCTTCATCTAAATATTTCCTGTTCTATTAGCCATTTGTTTTCTCTTAGCTGTTCATGAATAAGGCAAGTCTCTGCGCTGACACCAAGGCCAGAGGCAGGTCTCGGTGGAAAAAGGCCCCTTCTGTCAACTTGTCAAGTCAAGTTTACCAAGGTTGGAGCTGAAGACGCTGTCCTGTTTTCCTTACCCAGACCACACGCTTATAATGACATCCTTGGGGATGTTTCAAGACAAACTCGCCTCATTTTTGGCCAAAAGTGTTTGAAATGTGCTCCCTCTGGTGTTAACGGTAGGATGACGGAAAACCCTCAGCGTTTGGTTCATCAACTTCGCCGTGTTAAAATGCGTAATTGCAATATAGTTGACAGCACTTTTTTCTCCTGCCAGAGAGCCTTGCACCAAGTGTCCTAGTTCTATCAGCAGAGGGAATTCAATGTCAGGACAGCAGCTCCTCATCAGCCCGAGCTCTGGGTTACAGGAGCAGACAGCAGGAGTTCTGTAGCTCAACCATGTGCCATCATCCACAGGCAGGACCTTCATTATCACAAGAGTTTGAGAAGATCTTCATTCATTGAGTTTGCTGACATCTCGTTATCATTGCCTATCCAGCATCTTCAATCGCTGTATTTTGCAGAGGGCAGAATTTTTTGGCTGGTTACAGCAACCATTACTACAGGGGACATGAATTTAGACTTTAAATTTAAGTTTAGGCCCCCAAATTTAAATTTAAAATTAATTAAATTGATTTTTTTAACAAATCATTTATTTTAAATGTTAATGCTTTAAGGAGTGAAACTGTCCTTTAGATATAGGTAAATGTATACAAAAGCTAGTTTAATAAATATGGCCTGGTGAGTTTTTGTAGGATTATGTTGCATAAGGACACGCTGTTGAAGGCCCATATCTGACATTGCTACACAGACCTCTACCTCCCCATGCAGATTTGGGGTGGCCCAAACTGGTGGGTCATCTTTTTCATTTAGTCACTACCAATAACCAGATTAAAACAGGTAACTCCTTGGGCCTAAGAAGTTTTGGACTATATAACAAAACAATGAGTACACTTTTTGAATTTATTACACTTCATGGACTAAGTCTTATTTTCACCTGAGTAAATAAGAAAACAGTGCATAAATATGAGAGTGTCTTTGTACATAAATCTGCAGTTTATTTGAAACCTTCAGAGCACCTCGGAGTACTAATTTAATTTATATTCTACCATACAGGCTGCAGAATCACAAAACCATAAGTTACTAACACAGAAAGAAAAGGCGATGGAAAATATTTTTTGGTTGGTGACAAGTCTTGTCACACCCAACATGGAATTAATTTGTCTGCGGCATTACAGCCCGCACCAAGATGAAGGTTCCACCTTTTTGCAGCAGAGACTCAACAGCCAGATGATGCATCGCATCTGCGCCTCAGCTTTTGTCCTGTGCATCTGAGGGCACTTCACAATAAAATTAAATCTACAGCTTCGGTAATGAAGACCATGCCTAGTTAAACAAATGAGACAAAGCTGAGGTTTGAAAGCTGCTGTCGTGTCTGCATCAGCTGCTGGCACGAGGGAGAATTAGGATCCAAGGGGCATAATAATTAAAGCACTCAGGCTTCTAATCATCCTGATGTATTACTTGGGAAACAGTAAAGCAGCAAAGTTTCCTGAAACCTGGTATCGTGTCTCCTTCTCCTGCAGTCACAAACCACTGGCCTTGACTGTGTAAAAGAGGATCTTCCAGAGTCTCTTCCTTATCCTTTAAAGCACAAATTTTAAGGTATTAGGAATGTGGGCTGAAAACGGCAAACTTTGCTCACGGTGGCAGAAGTCATTTGTATATGTATTTGATTTTAGAATTTAAAATCCCCTAATCGATCTTTTTTCAGCCTCCTACATAAACTCCTTGAGAATATACTAGAATAGCCATCTATTCTTCATATCGAAGCTTGGTATTTTTATGTAAACTTAGTAAAGATGGTTGTTTGGAACCCCCTTGTAGCTGTGTGATTATCTACTTATACCAACAGCCTCTAGAAAAAACTTTTCCTGAAAACATTTACAGGAATATGTGGGGTCTAGCCATGAAAACATGAATATTCTGGGTTGAATGAAATCCTGTTTCATATTATTCACATATGCTCTCTACAACCTCAGCTGGCAATGACCCATCTGCAGGGATTCTCAACAGATTCCTTCCCTATCTTCGAGAAGAGAATGAAGAAAAATGTGAAACACAGACACAGTTTAATAAACCTGTGCACCACACACAGAAACTACTTTGCTTATTTTCATTCCAGAAACTAGTCTTATTTGTGCAGCAGAAAAAAACAAAAAAGATATTTTGGAAGGAATGTAGAGAAAGCAGCAGAGTAACTCAGCTGAACATCCCTCCTTCCATGGTCCTCAATCCCCTCAAAGACACAGTGAACAGTAACTTAGATGAACAGCATGATTAATACAGCTTGATCCAAAACATGACTTTTAATACTGGCATAGTGTTAAACACTCTCAACATCATGAACATTAGTGCAGAACACAAAGCCTCATCTCTTCTATTGAAGTGCCACGGGCCGAGGTGGTTGAAAGAATCAAGCTACTATTTCGTATTTCAGCTTTCCCACTTTTAAAGAATTAAGTACAGGGGGGGTTGCCTTTTTAGACTCCCTGTGCCAATCATCAGGTACTTGCAGGCTACTTATATTCCTTTTTGCCCAACTCTATTTCCATCAGTGAGGACTAATTGATGTTTTGAAATTTGCTCTACTATTCACGGTCTGTTCTAGAAAACTGGATTCTGAGTCAAGAGCTGGCCCAAGCGCTTTTTTCCATCCGAGATCCATCCTTCCAAACCCTCTTCCCAGGCATAAATACCGACTCTTTAGACCCTTTACATTTATTTTCCTGAAAGAAGCAAGAGTTTATGACTGGTTGGAAGAGCGTTTGCGAGTCAGTCGTGGTATTTTCATGTTAAAAAGCAAAGGGATCTTTGCGACAGGGCTGTGTGGAATATGCCTACCTCTGAGTGTGCTGCAGCCTGGCTGAAGGAGCACTTTTTAGGTGGCTTTGAGTTCCTCCATGTAAAAAGGCACCTTAAAACTCAGCCACAAGTCTGGCCTCCTGCACTTGTGTTTTAAATGCAGAAGTGCTTTCTGAGCAAGGTCCAATAGGTATGATTTGCTGTTCCATATAGAAGAGAGATGCTATTTCTCTAAATACCATGAAAGTACTTTCATTTAAGACTTTTGGAGACCAAAACCACAGCAGGCTGCCTATAATCTGCCTTAGATGGGAAAGATTTCTGTTATTCATAGCGCAGAGGTAGCAGCAGCTGACAGCATTGTCTGAACCGGTGGACTAACAGTATGAATACAGAAAATTACGGATAATGGGAAAGCAGTTCTGAAATCCAAGAGAGATAATAACCGTTAGTGCTTGTGGCAGATCAGAGGTATAGCTCAACAAATGTCGAGCTGAATTGATTTTAACATAAACAGACAATAGTAGGGGCTAGAGTTTTAGTGGAATTTAGGCATCTAAAGGTGCAGATGGCCACACTGCTGCATTTATATGTGCCTAAGTACAATTGTAAACAGCTGGAAGTAGGGAACTTCAAGCTTTTAACAATACCACTAATCACCTGCATACCTTTAGAAAGCTGGCCTTATCTACTAAGTTAAGAGTATTTCACCTGCAATCTGTTTCTCTTGCTTTATTCACGTATAAATGCCAGCTCTGAAATAAAGCTTTTTCACTGATGGACATGTTAGTGAAAGTGTGGTTCAAGGCTCTGCTCAGACAGGAAATAGTACAGTTCTCCATCAGACATCTAATCTCCCAGAAAAAAAAAAATAAAATAAAAATCCAGAGAGGAGAAATTCTCCAGCACCACCACAAAAGCACCTTTTACTCCCAAACAGCACCTCTCGAACATATCACTTGACTAGACACACATTAGCAGTATGGTATTAAATAAAAAAATATGTATTTGTGAAGAATGGATTTCTGCCCATAACTCACTGGTGTTGACACATTATAATGCCAGGGAAGTGTGGCAGCACCAGTTTCAGCTGCAGCCCTCTATATGAAGAGGAAAACGTCTATTAAAGCTGCATTAACCCTGTCAGCGATTCCATTTTCCAAGCACAGCACAGAAGGAACTGTGCTCACCAAGGGTTTTCATTATCTGTGTGTCCTTTCAATCTTCTTTTTTATTCCCTTCTTAAGATGTTCTTAAAATGCAAAACCTCTGTGCCACATTACCACGACCCATCTTTAGCATGGCTCAACACGAGCACTGTTTTGTACATATCATTTACTGCATTTGTGAAGTGCTTTTCTGCAGTCAGTGTATCATTGTTAAATGCTTTCTATGCAACAGATGGGAATATGAAATGACAACTTGAAATGTAAAGCCTGCACTGACTCTCACACAATTAAGGAGGTATTTAAAGAGAAGGAGCTTGACAGAATTTGGAAAGGAAAAAAAAAAAAAAAATCAGCTTTAGCAGGAGTGTTCCAGTTCGGTACTTGTTTTGGGCCAAAAATAAATAAATAAATAAATGTATCTGCCTTTGAATATGCCTCTGCAGAGATGTTCTTCGTCCTTAAATAAAAATTAGCCCTAAGATTAGTTTATATAAAAATCTCATCTGAAAGGTAAGGCCATTTCCTGTCTTATTAACTTTTTATTTGCTTTATTTTTTTTTTTTTACTTGCAGAGGAACATTTGATTAATTTGTGCTGTCTGCAAGTCAGGCTTTTAACCTCTGGGAAAGCTCTAAACACTTTAAAAGCTTAGAGCCTTAAAAGAGATTGTCAAAGTGAACTTAAACTATATAGAGGTCAACAATTTAAGGTTATTTTAGCTTTTCCAGGGAAAATGGATGCTCATTGGAAAGACTAGTTTTCATAGGCTGGTTACATTTACTCAATTAAGCATTTACTCTTTGAATACAGAGTACCCCTTGCTGTTTGAATACAACAGTGTCAGCAACTTAGGAAAAATATAGGCTACCAGAAGCCTAATAGATTTATAGATTGAGCAGGAAGGACTAGTGCTAAAGCTTCCCAGGGCTCCTCAGCATCGCTTTGGAACCTGTTTGCTCCACTACAGACAGTTCATGTGCTCTTTAAACACAGCCTCTTTCCCCAGGTTCCATTCTCAATAATGGCAATACAGAATAAGACTCCTGTTTTGATGCAGATTGGATGCGAATGCGCATTTACATCGAATGCTGTAACCTCGAGGCGGGTCTCATCCTGAAGTTAAAACTACTCTCAAGGAATACAGTCTTTTTTCTGTTTTTTCCTCCCCACCCTTCCTTGCCCCCTCCAAGCTACAACCAAATAAGCTTCAGTTACGGTGTAGCTTTCTTTCTCATTTCCTTGGGAACACATCGCAGAGGAACAATCAAACCAAGACAAGGTTAAAAAAAGATAAGTTTTACAAATGCACATCCTGAGCAAAAAAAAAAAAAAAAATTCTACTGTGTAAATGAGAAAGACCCATCGTTTCTCTCTGTAGAAAAGGCAGGAAAAAAACCAGATCTTACTTTCCAAGGGCAAAGCATTCCAGTTTAACAGACGAGCCCTTCGCTGCGTAGGTTGTTTCCGGAAAACGTACTTCAATCTTTGGTTCGTACTCCCCCATCACACCTGTTGAACACCAAAACAGCAAACACTCCAGTGGAGCCTCAGACCTGTCTAGTGCAACAGAATTCCAGAGTAAAAGAAAGGATGGCATCCATAATGTCAGAGCCTCACATTCCACCCGCGGCAACCAACACCTGATGCCTACGGAGCAGGCTCAGCCTGCGGGGTGGAATTCAACCCTGAGCTGAAAGATTGTGTGAAACCTGTGAACTCAATGCATTTGAGAGTTGAAGAGCGTGAACTACACAAGTTCTATATCCAGAGGGATTGAGCCATCCAGAAGGACCTGGACAGGCTTGAGAGGTAGGCTAGTGCAAATCACATGAAGTTTAACCGAACCAAGCACAGGGTTCTACACCTGGAACGTGGCAATCCCAGTCACAAATAAAGGTTGGGCAGAGAATGGCTGGAGAGCAGCCCTGAAGAGAAGGACTTGGTAGTGATCATGCATTAGAAGCTCAACACGAGCAGGCAGTGTACACTGGCAGCCCAGAAAGCCAACCCCATCCCGGGCTGCATCAACAGAANTTGCCCAGAGAAGCTGTGGCTGCCCCATCCCTGGAGGGGTTCAAGGCCAGGTTGGAGGGGGCTTGGAGCGACCTGGTGTGGTGGGAGGTGTCCCTGCCCAGGGCAGGGGGGTTGGAACTCGGTGATCTTTGAGGTCCCTTCTAGGTCTAACCATTCTGTGATTCTGTATGTACAATATGTTACACTTGTGCATTAAGGTTTTAGAGAGAATTTAGGGTTCACTCCTCTTGTGAAAAGTTGTTAACAAGCAAAACCTTTAACACTGGTCATTCCTCAGGACACTGGAGAGAGTGTGGCTGCAAGAGAGAATGATAAAATTCTATAAAATTCTCACTTGTAAAACACACAAAACTTCTTTAAAACATCCAAGGCTTTAGCAAGGCTGATGTGATTAAGTGTCATGATCACATTTGATGATCTGGCTGAACACCGGATAAAAGCCAGATAATCCATCATTAATTTAGGGCAGATCCCACACTGCAAAGGCCCTGATTCTTGTTTTACATTTAAGAGGGATCTGGCTAACGTTACACGTACAATTTGCACCATTGCCTTAGGGGGTGCTTGTTTACAACCCAATCCAGAGGCCATCAGTGAACAGGAAAAGATAAACAGACTGATAGAAAAGGAACAGACTGAGAGAAAAGGAATAACACAGGGTGATGAAAACAGTCAGAAAAGATCTTTAGCATTTACTCTCAGAGTTTGTACCAAATTATTAACTTTTCAGCCGTGAAACTGTGACTTAGTTTGGGGTGATCTGATTGACCAGGTTATAAAGCAGCACAGTCTCCTGGTGGAAGTATTATTTTCCAATAGGCAGTTGAGTCTTATTTATCCTAGAAACATAACTCTATACAGACTAGCGTTATCACTTTGCAAACAGCACAGGCATATTGAAATTTAGGTGAGCAAACCTACCCAGCAAACTTTGTGTAAAGCTTTCCCAGGTATATATTCCTCACTGTGAACATGTAATTAGAAGTGTTGCCAGGAAGGTATTTGTGTATGTGCGGCTGAGTTTCTCACCTCAGTGACTCACTTTGAAACAGCTTCCCAGATTTGATATTTGAGCTACACCTGGATTATAAATTTAAAGTTTTGAGGGATTTAAACCTCAACACTGGCATCCCCAAGATGAAAAACATCAACATACCATTTGACATTCTCTTGCTAGTTTTTCAATGATATTGAGCACTGCTTTCTTTGCATATATTTCTCTCATCATCCTTGCCCTGACAGTTCAAATCTCACTTCAATCCAGCAGAAACTGGGATCAGGTCACGCTACACAGTTTTTTACTGGGAGCCTTTTACCTCCAAGAGGTATCAATTCCCGGTGACTGGAGCTGGACCAGTCAGGATGGCTTTTAGCCAAGGATGCCCCGGTAACTTACCGTCGCTGCGGAGGGTGAGAGGAGTAGGTGGCCCCCGTGCGCTTTGCTCCGCTTCAGGGTTCGTTACAAGGCAGGTGTAATTGCCCACATCCGAGGGCTCTACTTTGGCAATGTACAGATTTCCCGTTCCTTGCGAAACAAAGCGGCGATTATCCTCCTGAACATACAAGGTGGTATCGTTGAAGATCCACGTATAGGACAAGCCTGGAAAACACCAGACACACATCAGGCGCCCTTTCCAGTAGAATCTGCTTCCCATTAGTGTTTAAGCGCAATATTGCCAGTTGAAAGAACAAGTCAGCTACAGGGCAAACCACAGGGGATGCACAAATTAGCAAAGGCAAGGTAAGCATTGCTTTAGTTTTAAACTAATTTCAAGCCACTTCAGAAGGTCACCAAAGTTTTTGTCCCCTGCTACTTTTGATTTTTCTCCTTAGCCTCCTCTTAAGGAGGAATGGCAGTGCTATGAGAAAGCTGTTTTAGTAAATAATTTCTATTTATACCACTTTCCCTCTGAACATCCAGAGAGCAAATTGCTGGTCAGTGTTAAGGCTCCTTTTTCGTTCTGTTCCCAGCCATGGGTAAACTAGTTTCCTCATCTTTCATTTGTCTCCTCTAGAAATGAATGAGAAATCCACAATAAGGCACAGAAAGATAGTTGTTTGGGGTCTCCTCCAACCCCCCTATCAAATCAGGTCCCACAGGAACGTGTCCAGGTGGGGTTTGAATGTCTCCAGAGACAGAGACTCTGGGCAGCCTCTGACAGGGCTCTGACACCCTCAAAGGGAAGAAGTTCCTCCTTGTGTTGAGATGGAACTTCTTATGTTCAAGTTTGTGCCCATTACCTCTTGTCCTGTCACCACTGAAGATAGACTGGCCCCTTCTTCTTGACACCCACCCTTTAAGTATTTAGACTATTTTGTATTCCTACAAACAGGCTTTATTTTGTTCTTAATTTGGGGGTGAACATATTTCATGAATATTAATTATTGCTTTACTCAGAGGTTCTGACCAGCATTTGTTCACTCCTTCACTCTGAGTATGGAAAAAATGAAATTGATAACATGGAGCCTTATCATGAGATTCTTACGAAGGAAGGAGCCCAGTTGCACACAAATATTTTATAGATTATTTAATATTTCATCTTATTGCACATTTGGCCCTTCTACTTATCTTCCATACTTACATTTGCTCTGTATGTCTTATCCTATTCTGACTCCCTAACCTTTTTCTGTCATCTTTTTCCATGTGGCATTTCACAAGGCATACCTAAATAACGTGTATCTATAACCTTGAGAACTTAAAATTAATTTGACTGGGCCACCCTGGAAGTGCAGGTCTCCATCAGAGCTTACCAGCCACGGACCCTACTTTTTGGAAGGGCTTTTTGGCCTTTTTAGCCCCCCGAGGTGTCCTGCCAGCACCATGCTGTGGCTGCTCCATGGCGCTGCCGGCTCCCAGCAGCAGGAGCAGGACTGAAATTCTGTCTTTAATAAGACACAGTAAATCAGAAGTTTCAAAACCTACCAGTTTAGCTTGCCTTAATTAAATGTATAATTCATAAGCTAACAGTGTTCTGCCAACAGCTTCATTTTTACACATTTCCCCCATCAACAACCCCATTTGAAAAAAGATTATTTACGTTTTCTGCCCTCCCTCAGTTACAGCATGGGTACAGTATGGTAATAAGTCTGCAAACTCCAGTAGTTTTGTGGAGTTTTATGTTATCATCTTCTAACATTTTAGGACTCTCATTAGAAATGATGCATCTCCAGGGAGCAATCAATGACACTTTCTACACTTGGCTAAATCCTGCAATAGGCTCTGTTTTACTACTTTTTTTTCTTTCCTGGTGTACAGCAAACCTAGAAGATGCACCAATTCCTAAAACAGTACAATACAGCACATGTGTACATATATGTGTGCATACATACAAGGTAAAAGTACCATGTTTTCCACATATGCACACCCATGTATTTTTAGGTACCTGCTTAAATCATCTATTTACAGAAGAAAATCTGAAGATGGGCAGGTTTTTCCACAGGGAGGATGAGCCTGTAGCTGGATATAAGCGATGTAGCCATGACCTGATATATTTTTCAGAGACATACTAGCTAGAGACCGTGCTTCTGTCTCAGGCATAAAGTTTGATGACTACAGCCTGCCTGGACAAACAGACCAAAGTGGATCACGTTGGAGAAAACTCTGGTTTCAACTTATAACCTGCAAGTTTGGGACTGCAATGAAAAGGCTGAAGCTCTGCAGGGTAAATACTTTAATCCACCTTCAGTGAAACAGTATGTTATACAGTTGGGATTTCTGTGGAAGAAATACTTTGGATCTGCAATTTCCTCAGATTTCACAAGACGACCCAAGGGCTGGTGTCCTGATGTCCCTTTTGTGACAGCTGGACCCCTTGCTTTCCTCCTCCTAAACGAAGGCACATATGGGCTTTACGTGCAATAAAACTGCTCCGAGAGGCTGAAGCAGCAATAGCTGACTGTCATGACAGGTTAGTGCATCTAGTGGGAAACTGGAGGTAGTTTGAGAAGCAAGACAAAGAGGAAAAAAATAATTTGGAGGTTCCCTTTCCAAAGTCCAGTGCTGAAGAAAGCACTGACCCACTCTCCCAGGGGTTACCTGGTGGTTGCACCACGATACCCACCAAGACACCAACTGGATGCCTGCAAAGGACCTTTAAACCACCTTTTGCCATTCAATCAAAAACCAGACTCCTGCTGTGGGACCTGGGGATGCAACTACATTTTCTGCGTAGGCCAGAGTACATAAATCCTAATAAAATTCTGTTAAAACCAACCTTATACCACACCAAAATTCTTCATGAGGTCAATTTGTGAATTCACTAATCTGTAAAAAGAGCCAGTCTGTCTGTCCTGATGCCAGTTCTCAGGGTGTTCCAGTTGACTTTATCTTCCAAAGTTTCTGTTACTCTCTCCCTGTCTGTACTCCACTGCTGCCTTGGGGATCTATTGATGAATTTTCCCATTAAGGGGGAAGAAGTGCAGGCCCTTCCTTTTCATATTTAAATCCTCCACCCCCGCCCCCAGTATGAGGGCTATAAATACTACTGCTCTTCTAACTGCAGGTTCATCATCACCAACCCGCAGGCCATACTTGCCTAGAGCCTAACTCAGCTCCACTAAACTGTGCAGAAACTCTAATTTTAATTGACTTCAACAGGAGCTGGATGAAATCTCATGAGAAAGGAGTCAAACTTCGGAGTTCAAACTTTTTTTGTCTTCTACGGCTTAACACCAGCAGCCTACTCCCTTCCACAAAATCTTTTCTTAGAAAGTTAACTGACAACATCAACAGATGCAATAGGCTAGAAAATACAATGTTGTGTTATAAAAGAAGCTACTATTACTTAAACATTTCCATTTTGGGTCACTTTGAGTAAATCAGATGTGGAATAGACCCACTGAATGAGCAAAAAGAAAGCAGTAAAAGGCCCACGGGCATCACTTTCAGGGTTACATCCATTTGCAGGAGTAAATTAGGAGCTGGGAAGAGTCTGGTGAAGGCAACGCTGAACAGAAGGTAGTAGAAGCATAGAAGGAAAATTATAAAAAGATAGTACTCTGCTAATGAAGTCTAGCTAAAATGAACTTGAAAATCGCTGCTGCCAGCTATTTTATGGAAGCACAAATAAAGTTACAATTATTTTTTTAGTCTAGTAGCTTGTTTTCCATTTAACCATGCGGCTTCTGAAACAAAAAGTGGTTGGGATCACACTTCAACATACCTGTGACGGTCTCAGAATTAACTCTCAGAGGCCACTATAGAAGTGCTTAAGAATAAAAGCTCTTACACAAGTCTTTGCAACCCAAGGCAGGTGCCTATGAGGGAGATGTCAGTCACCCTTTGTTAGCCCAGAGCACACCAGAAGTAGATGAACTCCACCTCACCTCCCAGCCAAGCCCAGAGCCTGGCCAGGCAGGAGAGCATCACCTACCCCTGTCAGCTGGGAGCCCTTTCTCTCAGAGCTGGGAAAGAAGAGCAGCCAAAATCACTCCTGATACACTGGTCCAGGGAATATAACATTTCAGTGCTTTCCTCACCCCCAGCAAATTCAAATCAATGTTGCTCATTCTGCAGGAGAAGAGCTACAGGCTGGTCTCAGGGGAAGAGACTCTCCCTCCTGCCAGAGCTGGCAGGAAAGTTTTACAGATTCATAGGAGTGCTGAGAAAGAGGAGCAGAGAGAAAGAGACTCTAAACCCATGACTAAGGTGCTCGGCTTTATAATAGGAGATAGCCTTCAAACCACCGCTTTAAGAAAGATGCATTTCAGGAAGTGATTGTTTGCTATAAAATGCAGAAACAAGCTCAGGCAGAAATCAAAACCCCTTCACATAAGGCAACATTGCTCACCTCATCCCCTCCGTGGATTCCCACCTCCTGTCCATCTCCTTCTCCATCCTTCTGCTAGCTGAGGAGCTGGCATTTTCCCCCCTAGTTCCCATATTCCCCCACTAAGCAGGTCTACAGGGCTCCCACTTCCTTGAGAGTATTTTATGGTTGTTTTTTTTCTTGGCAGCCTTGGTATAGCAATATTAGCACAGAGAAAAGCCTCCAGACTCAGCATCCCAGCTTCAAACCCCAGCAGCTCTTACACACAAATAAATGCAAATGTGCAAGTGATCCTGCTGCTCCTAATGAGATTAGCAGCTTCCTTAAAACTCTACAGGGAGCTGGCATGAAGGAAACAGGCCTTACATCAGGTTACATGGCTAAGAAATTAAATGAATAACAGTCCACCCCATAGCCTTGTGTCAAGTATTACCATCTAGGCAGCAGCTTCTTAGTCATAGAAAGGTCAAACATATATAGCTATAGAAATGAAAACTTCTTGAGACTTATTTTCTCTATGTCCTAGGTCTGTACAAAGTAGCATATGTTAATTATAGGAGGGGGTGAGGACAAATAACCAGCTGACTTAAGCTAAAGAAAAGCCCCTTCCCAGAGAAAGATGCACAACTCATCTCCTCACCTCTACACCCCAGAGCCTCACTAACAAGCAGAAGGAAAGTCACACACTGAACTTTATAAGGTGTGTTAATGAGCCCCATAAATAACAACAGCTGAGGCTGGAGCATAAATAGGCAAAGGAGGGGCTGGGTGAGGAATTTAAGGGTTTGGGCTGGGTCAGGTGATAAGGGGCAGCTTTGCTTTGTCTTTCAAAAGCTAATTATGGGCTGTGGCTTTTCTTGTTTGTTAGCTGCAATTTTTTAATGTCCTGCTTGGCCTAAGGCATAAGCTGTGGCTCTAAAAGGTGGGGTCTTTTGCTCTTCTTTCCTAGGTTTGCTTTTTGCTAGGAGTGTTAATATTTGTTTATAGCATCATAGGGTAGGCTCTCCTTTGTTGTTAAAGGTTTCAGTAGAGCTTCAATAGCAATGCTGGAAGTCTTTTGTTCTCTGAGAGTTTAAAGTCTAAAGCTGTTAGAGCAGCCCTTCTGGACTTTTTTCTTGTTTCTTATTGCTTAGCTGCTTAATACATTCTTTATCCCTTATTAGAGTGAGATAACTTAGTCTTCTTGTATAAATAAAAACAGGTTATCAATACACTTTCAGTGAAAAAGTGTGTATGTAAACCAGGCAGTAGCATAGCTCTTCTTGTCAGAAAATTAAGTTTAGGTTATTTGAGCTTTAAGTATTGAGTGCTTTGAATGTTAAAAAAAAAAAAGTTTCCAGCCTATGACAACGACTGAGTGATCAAATGATAACTATAGAGCTTGCTTTCCTGTGAACATAGCAGAAAACTCAACTTTAGACTATCTGTGGTATAGGGTTAGGCAGGCTTGGCAATGGGTTGGCCTCTGTAGTGAGAGGTAAACGAGAAATGAACTGTTTCTCCAGATAACAAATAGAATAAATGTTTCTTGAGCTCCCAATCTATCCCCCCTATTTGTATCTCTCAATGTTTTATGGGAAGAAACTTCAAATAATAAAAAAATCCATGTTTTCTTAAGTCATTCTCTTTTTGTCTCTTCTATTACTAGAAGAAGCCAATACAGATTTCTTACATTAGCAAGAAGGCAGGAGGCTGGACCATCATATTCCCAAATAACTGCTGTACAGAGAGTTTTGGTCTCCCTTTGCCTCAAAGGAGAAGAAACCAGTAACCACCAGGACCATGTTGTTCTTCCCTCTCTGTGATGTATGGACAGGGCCAGGTCTGTGAAGTGGCTCATCCCATGGGGAGCAGCTGGTCTATGGGAGTAGCGTGTGGATGGCTGTATCCACCTGCTCTGGCTCCCTTGGGTGTCTTCTCAATGACATGGATAACCTCTTTCAAAGAGCCTGGTCAGTGTTTTTTACCCAATTAACCTCAGTTTCCCTGTAGATGCTCAGACTGGTAGAAGGTCTGCATTGGCTATAGGCTGTACCTACTCAGTTGCACAGGAAATTCCTTTCTCTCCTACTGTATAGGATACATTATATAGCCTGTAGTGTCATATTCATGATACTATAGTAAAGACAACTCTTTTCTTGCTGGTATGGTTGTTTTCCAAACTCCTCAATGTTTAAGTAATTCCTGTCACATTTAAAGTACTGTGCAGAACACTTGGAATAGAATCTGTGTGCGATGGTAGTTATCCTCTCTCCAGTAGGTATTGTGAGTCAGACGCAAGGATTTCAATTAAAAAAACCCAAACAACCCTAACAATGAGATCCCTTTCAATAACAACTTCCTAAGCATCCTGAGATAGTATATGACTTATCATAGTTCACACCATGCACTTCATCCCCATGGCATGTAATTTTGGATCACAAATTCAGTGTTTATGGACAACAGAAGAATGCAGCTTCTGTTCTCTAGAGACTTGTTCTTTCAGGTAATGTATTTTTCAGGCCTATTGGTCAACAGCTCACATCTCCAGCTGAAGAAATGTGGTGGCAAAGGATTTGTTCATTGATACCGTTTCCTCAGTTCAATTAATCTGGGGTGAACTCAATTGTTAACTATTTACTTGTTCTGAATCTTTTCTTCTGCTCATTCCTATTTGCCAAATCATAATTTTACCCTCAAGCAAGAGGAAAATATATAGCTTACTGACATAAGGATGGATGTGTTGTCTTTCTGTCTGTCCCACTGATACATTTCAGGAGCTCTTTCAAGCCTTTTCTGCCCTGAAGGACCAGGTTTCACTTCATTTCCTTGATTATATACTTCTTTCATATGGCTGTAAACACTAAGTGAACTGACATTTCCTCTCTGTTCAAGACTTGCGGGCTTTAAATTGATTGATGGGTTTCTCTCCATCCCTGATATACTACATCCCCTTTATAGATCACTATTTACCTTCTCATGGGAATTTGTCTTATAACTCTGCTTCTGTAAGAAGAATTGAGGAGATGCTGCTGAGAGCAGGATGGTGGTGCCAGCACTCAGAAAACTGCAGAGCCTGTGGATGTGTGGTCACTCCTGCTGAAAGCAGGGCTTGAGTCATCTAAAAACTGCTGATTCTTTGAGTCCAGAACAAGACAATTTGGTAACTTTGCTATTGATATATCCCCTTTATTAATAAACATTTGCTTTTTCAGGGTGAAATTTCCAATCACCTTCTGCTAGTTATGGCAGAAAACCATGGGTCTTACTCCAGACTTCAAAAGATCTGAAGCAGTTTTGATCTGGGTTCTAACAGCCCTGGAGGAGATCTGTGAATATATATCTGGCTCAAAACTTGCAAGAGCCTACATTGGGGATAAAAAATAAATATCAAAAGATCACTCAAGAGCTTCTCACTCCTGGTAGGTACAAAAAGTATTAAGAAAAAATGACAGCGGCTGTGTACATCCATGTTCAACCCTTTGTACTGCTCTGTAAATGCTGATGTTGGAGGTGGTAATGCAGCTATAGAAAGGAGGAAAAGGAAAATTGTGCCCTGTGAGGGCTGCCTTGGATGAAAAGTCTGAAACATTACGCTACGTGTGTTACTGGTTCATTGCTTGTCACCGGGACTTTAACTTGTCCAGGAAGGAAGACCTCAGAAACACCCTTATGGTGACAAGGCAGCAGTAGGTAATGGCAACAGATATGTGGCATCCCCAAATCAATTCCCCAGAAAAATCCTTTTCATTCTGTACCTGAAGCATTGAAAATTATCAAGCAACCTGGTCTCATCAACCCCCTTTGATCAGAGAGTTTACTTCTCCAGAAGTCCCTTCCAATCTAAATGTTTCTATGATTTTCATGATTCTCAGGAAGGAGAGAATCAGTTTTTCAAGAAGAGAAGACAAATTTTTCATGACCAATCTAGTATGTAAAATGCAGGATTCAAATTATAGCACTGAAGCAGCAAGCACCAAAAGGCATTCAGACCTGGAGTAGTTTTAATATATAAAGAATTGCTGTTGGTGGCTCTTCTGCCATCCCGTATGGGTGAAGGGGCTGAGGTAACTAGTCATATCAGGGGAGAGTCTTTTAGAGCTTCGTGCTTTCTTTGCCTGTGTCACAATCAAAAAGTGATGATGAGTTCTAGTCCCTTGAGTCACCATAGAATAACGAACAAGGGCCCCTTAAGAAGTGCAAAACATGGAACGGCTGTCCTTTAAAGAAATTACAACATTAATGGTTAGAGTTGGAAGGGACCTTAAACATCATTGTGTTGAGGTTGAAAAATGTAGATTTAAAAGGCAAAGTCAACTCATTCCCCGCATAAAACCAGAGAATCATAGAATGGTTTGGGTTGGAAGGGACATTAAAGATCATCCAGTTCCAACCTCCTGCCCTGGGCAGGGACACCTCCCACCAGACCAGGTTGCTCCAAGCCCCCTCCAGCCTGGCCTTGAATCCCTCCAGGGATGGGGCAGCCACAGCTCCTCTGGGCGACCAGTGCTTCACCACCCAAATAAAAACAAATCTAAAGTTGTTGTAAAACCATACACTTCATCCACAAATAATTCCAGTGCTCATCACCAGGGAACTGACACCCAAGGTAGGGCTGTTCATCGTACCTCCGTAATGTGGTGGAGGACCACAGAGCAGAACCACTCCTTGTCCTTCTCTGACTGACACCGTGCTCCTTGTTTTAGTTTCAAACTTTTCAAGATCTTGAGAAAGAAGGAGAAAAAAAAGAGCCAGTTATTAGCTGTCAGATTTACACCTGCAGCCCAAGCTATGCACAGGAACATATTCATGTATTCAATAGCATAAAATAATCTCAGTAAATTGCCACCCTGTATGGAAAAATAGCTTGTCCAACCCAGTATGTAGTCCTTTTGCAATCATGAAATACTTATTTATAAATCAGTTATACTCTAACCCTGTGAGTTTGCATTTACAATTCCTAATTCCAAAGCTAGTCTATCATTCCATCCCTTTTTCTAGCACCGTCTTTTAGAACTTATCAGACTCATAATCCACATGGGTAGGAAAAAAGAAGCATTTTGTACTGTTTCCCCTTTTATAGAACTAAAAAGCAGGTGTGCTCTTCTATGTACACAAATGATAGTTCACTATCATCAGGACTCCCACAGAGTGGTTGTTTATATGATGATAAAAGTATGTTGTACTCTTCAAGAGTCTCTTCTGTCCTAGAGCTGGCTGCAGTACGTACAGATGTTAAGACTCAAATTTAGCTCTGGTTTTAAAGGAAGGAAAGTGGATACTTCCAGTAGGGAATCATATGACAGTTTGGGGAAATCTGTCTAACAGTGACCAGACCCATCTCCCGTAGGTGGTTTTTATGGTTATTAATTATTTTTTCTACTGAACCTACCATCACACTCAATCTCTTAAGGTTTTTGCATTTCATCAAGACATGGAAGTATTTTTTTCAATCTTATTCCCTTTAAATAATAATTCAGTTACCAAACCTGACACAATAGGTGTACTTTAGAAACTGGTTATTTACTTTTTGATTAGGTTCTCATCTCCATGAGAAAACATACTTACTTTTGTCAGAGTACTTTGGTAAGTGATGGCTTAAAATACATTAAAAATGCTTTAATATAGTAAACAGCATCAGTTTCCCTTTAAAAATCTTTACTTCATAGTGTTGTATACTCCTTGCCTTCAGCTTACTGTATTAACCTTGCTCAGACTCTGGTTTCAAACTATTTTACAATTTTTCATCAGCTGAACGACTACCTGATCCAGAGTTCAATAGAGAGAAACAGTTCTCGTTGGTCAAAGCAATAATGATTACTACCTGTACAGGCTCAGCTATTTATGTCAATATATCAATTTTCTCCCCCTTAGTTGAACTTTACACAGTTAATTTTTCTCTTCCTCCTCTTCATCTCCTCTGTATTGGTCTCCTATGAAGACACTGTCTCCTCAGAGGTGCCTGAATTGAATTAGGCAGCTGTAGCACCTCCTTGTGCTGTCAGAGCCACAATAGATGGTACCTGTCAATACACTGGGAAAGTGTTTTAAACTCTGATGTTCTTTTAATTGCCTGCTGGCTAGATCTCTGCCTTGTAGCCTGGGTAGTCCAGAGGGACAAAAAAATATGAGAAAGACCAAAAAAAAAAAAAAACAACCTAGGGAAAAAAAAATAATCATTTAGTTGTATTCCATCCTGTAATACTAATTGGCAAAGAAACCAGTGGATGGATGTAATACAACCAACTGGAATTTTGATTCATGCTTAGATGGTACCTACTGAATTTATTTATTTACCTGATCTGGAAATACAGTCTGAGAAAAACCTACAAGCTGTCTGCTTTTTCTTTTCTTTCCCATGGGTTAAGAGTTTTCTGAGAAGGAAAAGGCCAGTGCAAAATATTGGTGTGGAAAAGTGGCCTCTGGGTCAACCGTCAAGACTAGACGGGAATTTGCTTGGGTTGGCTGCCCTGAGGTTTTGTGCTCTGGGAGAAGGGGCCAAAAAAAGACCAAACCAACCCTCGAATTTTCCTATTTACTAAAGTTAAATAGCAAAAAGATTGGAGAGCTGCAAAACATTCAGGCACAGAAATAGCCACATTTTGCTTTCCTATCACTTTTCTTGAACAGCTAATACAAGGCAGATTGTGCAGTTTCTACAGGAAAAAAAAAAGCCACAACCCAACCCAGAACTCTCAGGCAGTGTGGAAAATGTATGTACTCTAACTAGTGGCTTCCAATGCTTTCTGCTATGGTAAATGAGGCTTCTTTTTTTTTGCAGAGAACAAAATTTCGCTTGTTATGAGACAGCCAAGAAAGGAGGGAGGGGGGAAGAAGGAAGCGCGGTGCAGCAGTAGCGAAAGGTTTTCCTGACAATTCAGAATTAACTATGTGATACTTTACACAGAAATTGGAATAGATTTTGGAAAGTCCTAAGTTGCTAGAAGCAATTCTTAGTTTAATGACATGGTATATCATGGTATATCATTTTTACTCTAATTTTAGAAGCTGTATCACCTGTGTTTCTCCATTAAAACCATGACAAGTATCCCTGACTTAAACGAAAAAGCAGTAGTACTAGATCTCTTATGGAATCCACTACCTTGTAATTGGTAGGACCTCCTGTGAGGACAGGCTGAGAGAGTTGGAGGCGTTCATTCTGGAGAAGAGAAGGCTCCAGGGAGACCTTTGAGCCCCTTCCAGTCCCTAAAGGGGCTCCAGGAGAGATGGGGAGGGACCCTTGATCAGGGAGGGGAGCCATAGGATGAAGGAGTAGGGTTTTAAACTCAAAGAGAGGAGTTTGAGCTGAGATCTCAGGAAGAAATTCTTTGCTGTGAGGGTGGTGAGAGCCTGGCCCAGGTTGCCCGGAGAAGCTGTGGCTGCCCCATCCCTGGAGGGGTTCAAGGCCAGGTTGGAGGGGGCTTGGAGCAACCTGGTCTGGTGGGAGGTGTCCCTGCCCAGGGCAGGGGGGTGGAATGAGATGATCTTTAAGGACCCTTCCAACCCAAACCATTCTATAATTCTCTGATTATATGTGGGGAATGAGTTGACTTTGCCTTTTAAATCTACATTTTTCAACGTCAAATTGTGTTTCAAAATTTGTATGCAGGAGTCTGAGCTCTTCCATAGCAGGTTTATAGTTTGGTTAATAAAAAGCAGCTCAACTTTTCCTGGTTATGCAAAAAAGATTTTCATCCCCTTATCCTAACCAGGGAGCCACAGGTATAGAAAAGTAGAGATGGAAGGACAGAAATGCTCATTTAATCTATTTTTCTGGCCAGGACAGTATGGTACAAGTATGCTATGTCCTTCCCAACATTTTAACTCTTTTATAAAGACCCCCGGGGACAGACACTTTCTTTAGATGCTCCATTCCAGGTCTTTTCACGCTACACCTTTTAAACACCCCCACCCCTAAATATGTAGTAGGACTAAAGAGGAATAATATTTTATTTTTTTTTCCCTCTCTGAAGTTGATTTTGATAGATAATTGTACAAAATCAACTTATCCAGTGTCTCCCTCTGTAATAATAATTGCATATTAAAAAAAAAAAAAACAAAACCAAACTTTGAAAAGGCAAAATAAAGCAAACTAGTAAAAATTAGTTGTTATTATTATAATATATTAAATTATTTATTAGGGGAGTCAGTCTTACTTCTGTTACCGTCTTTATTGGGCCCTTTCTCCAGGCAGGCAGCGTCTCCTATGAAATACTACGATACCTCATTCCGATGGGATTCGATACCGAGTAATAAAATTGTCTATTTTTGTTATGTACCCCAGGGTGATGAGGAAAGAGGTGGCCCCTCAGAAATGAGGTTTCTTTTGGCTGGAAGCAGTCGTTTTGCCCAAAAGGGGTTTTTTTTTTGCACACCCCACTTCCCCCCACGGTGGGGTTGTCATGTATTTTCCATTATTAACTGCAGTCTAAATTGTGTTAAATATTTTAATGTTTGGGTTATTTCTTTATATGTAAGTGTAGATCCTCTGCTTTGCTCTTGTTATTCTGAAAATAGGGCCAATTCCTAAACCACTTCTCTTTGCCCCGAGCGGGCATTTACACCAAAGGAGCTCACCCGCTTTTCTCCCAGTCACTGGTACCTAGCAGAGCTTCCCAATGTAACGTGACATAATTTAATACGGCATAATGTTCCTTGTCAAAAAGAGTATCAAATAAGATGGGTAAGATCAGGTGTTTGGCACACTTCAGGATTGCTAATACGCACTTAGGAATTGTACCACTATTTAACAGATGGTGTATTTGCTAACTTCAGTGTTTCTGCAGAGATCTATAAATAAATTATCACCTCGTCCCCACATCATGCCTCCTCTCCTTTGTATTTATCTCACTGTAGGAACAAGTTCCCTCACACCAAATTGCTCTCTCAGCTGTGAGTTTTAACAAAAAACCCCACTTTTCCCCCCGCACCGCATGTGTGGGCAGATTACTACTGGTACGGCACAATTAATCAGCTGGATGTGATAATGAGGGCACACGGGCCGAGCAAGGTGCTCTGGTGAACAAGGGATTCTTCACAGTGAAGACTGGAAATAGATGGACTCAGCTGCACGTGGCAAGAAGGCATCATCTTCGGCTGGGAAAGGCTGGCAGACCTTTCAGCAAGAAAGCTGTGCGCTCAGCACGAGTTAAAAGGAGAAAGTTTTGTGGAAACCAAACCATGGGACACAGGGAACCGATGTAACTGGGAATACTGGAGGAGAAGGAGGCTTTTAACTCCTTTCCGGGTGTGAAGGGAGAGATGGGGAGAAGGAATGGGCCAGGGCTTTCCTTTATCAATAATACCCCCCAGCTTTGGGGTCATGGAAGTGATGCTGACTGATGGCAGTGAAGGAGATGGCCTGTGGGTTTGCAGTGTAGATATTAAATTACAATAATAACAGAGATTGAGAAAAATAGTGGGTTTTGGACGAGGATGACCATCGGCGGATCTTCACTGAGTACGGAGCTGCCACTGAGAGAAGGGAGGCAAACCCATGTGGTGGCTGAGGGGTTCGCCTGAAGTGATATCTATGGTGATAAAAACTGATTGTAACTGATATACACAACTATTTCCTGATAAAGTACTTAATTAACATGCTAATTAATAGGTTCAACCCTCTATATTTTTTCTTTAGTGTTTTAAAGCCCAGCACTGACAGAATTGTCAATTGCATCATGGATATGTATCTTCTAATTTCCTCACCTCCACCGCTATCACTCATACATCTGTTTCATGGGGATTTTTATTTTTTTTAATATAAAACTGCCTTTAAATTGTTAGAGTTCTAGATTTTACCCGCACAACCGAATGTGTGAAGACATGGTTAAGTTGTGGATGTCCCATTCCTGGAATTGTTTAAGGCCAGGCTGGATGGGGCTTGGAGCAACCTGCTCTGGTGGGAGGTGTCTCTGCCCAGGGCAGGGGGTTGGAACTGGATGGGCTTTAAGGTCCCTTCCAACTCTAACCATTCTATGATTCTATGATCAGTTTTCCTGAGATTAGGGAACTACTTAAATATGACTGATAGGAATAAAAACCTAATCACAAGTAGCGATTAATTAATTTCACTAACAATAACTTATGAAAACTCCTGATCACATGTTTTGAAATTCCTTAAACTGCTCCAGGACAGGTTTAGCACTTCCAAACCAGTCTGTTCTAAGAACATGCATAAGACAGCTCTGTGTTACCAAAGAGCAAACAAGGAAACCGGGGTGTTTTAATCTACGAAAATTGTTACAGACATTTAGAGAAAGCCCAAGTTATCACCTTGCATAATTACTAACAGTCCATCTGAATTCATGTAATTTCATGCTTTCTTAAACTTTTGATTATTTTCTTTTTCTGTAAACGTTTTGTCATTACATAATCCCAAATATTATAGTTGTAATTACTTGTTCTTGAAAATGTGCCATGAATGTTAAGGCATTGGTACGAAGAGCACTTTACAAATTAGCTATGTTCCTGAGGACAAATCAATAAAATTCTTGCCATCTCCATGTGGCTGTGTCAACTTGTGATGTATCACGTTTGTGCCGGTTTCTTCTCTTTCTCTTACTGGCTTTGATATATTGCAATACGACTGGTGTTTCTGGATGTTGATGTATCACAGCGGAAATTCTCTCGCAGGGAAATGGGATATAAATTACCACCTCAGCAGTTTTCAGCAGCAGCTCATGGTTATGATTTCCTCTAAGCATGTCTAACCCCTCTGTTAGGAGTTTACCATTAGTTACCGTCACTCCCCTTGGACTGTAATGCATCAGGAGGCCCATTACACAGAATCACAGAATCTCAGGGATTGGAAGGGACCTTGAAAGATCACCCAGTCCAATCCCCCTGCTGGACCAGGAGCACCCAGAGCAGGTCACACAGGAACGTGTCCAGGTGGGTTTTGAATGTCTCCAGAGAAGGAGACCCCACAGCCTCTCTGGGCAGCCCCTTCCAGTGTTCCATCATTCTCACCGTGAAGTTTTTCCTCATATTTAAGTGGAACCTCTTATGTTCCAGCTTGTACCCACTGCCCCTTGTCCTATCACTGTCCTATCACTGCCTGTCACTGAGAAGAACCTGGCTCCATCCTCCTGACACTCACCCTTTCCATATTTATAAACATTAATGAGGTCACCCCTCAGTCTCCTCTCCTCCAAGCTGAAGAGACCCAGCTCCCTCAGCCTTTCCTCCTCTGGGAGATGCTCCACTCCCTTCAGCATTTTGTAGCCCTGCCCTGGACTCTCACCAGGGCAGAGTAGAGGAGGAGGAGAACCTCTCTCCACCTACTGACCACCCCTATTCTAATACACCCCAGGATGCCATTGGCCTTCTTGGCCACAAGGGCACAGAGCTGGCTCATGGTCATCCTGCTGCCCACCAGGACCCCCAGGTCCCTTTCCCCTACGCTGCTCTCCAACAGGGCAGTTCCCAACCTATACTGGTACCTGGGGTTGTTCTTGCCCCATTAGTAAGTGTGGGTCTGAATTCAGTGCCCGGTTCAGAGGAAATCAGGTCTGTTATAGCCACAAATAGGAAAAACTGGAACTTAATGGATTTTTTAAATGATCTCAAATTCTGGTAGGTCCTCTGCTTGGCCAGTTCTGGGGTTTTCTTCTTTCACATACTGGAAGTCACAAACTTTTACTGGGCTAAAACACTTTTTAGACTGTGCCCGTTGCCAAATGGTTGTGATCATAGCATCATAGAATCATTCAGGTTGGAAGAGATCCTTGGGATCATCGAGTCCAATAATCAGCCCTACTCTACAAATTCCTCCCCTACACCATATCACCCAACACCACAGCTAAAGGACTCTTCTGTTCCAACTGTTCCAGAAGACCTGCACGTCCAGCCATGTCTCTTCCTTCTCCTGAACCACCCTGTAGTAGACTATCTCCAGCCTCCTGCAGCTTAGTTACCAACAGGGTGTGTTAAGGAAATGTCTATCTTTGTCCGAATATCTCCCAAAGGAACAGCAAATCTAATTCCCTACAACTTTCACTGGCACGTAAACTCTTTTTTCAGCTTTCAGAACTGTAGTAAACTTGCTAAACAAACCCTCTGACAGTTCCTTTGTCTTGATAATCGTGTCAATACATTAATCTTTTCCCTTTACTATCTAATCTCAATTTTTTAAATGTTCTAATTGATTTTCTATGAATTCAATTCTGAGATTAAGAGCGGTGTTATCTCTAATTAAGGTGTCTGAAAGCTGCTTAGTGTTTCCCATTTCCTGATTTTTAAATACTTTCATTTTCCACTAAAGACCTACCGAGTTCTTCTGCTCCTTCCCTGTTTGAAGCACGTGAGCCATCACGGGGTCTGCAGGACTTAAATCTGCTTCAGCCAAGAAGCAACACCACCCCAGTGTTTCCCTTCACCAGGACAGATTAAGAACTAACTGTAATACTCGCTGCTGTTGTGGTTTTCCACCTGAGGTGAACACTGCATCCCACTGTTGTTAAAAGAGAAAGTTGTCCTCTCCTTCCTCCCTGATGAAGGCCACCAGGAGAGCCCTGCTCCTCAATGCCCTTATCGGAGAGTCTGCCAAACCATGAGGCAAAAGCCCAATCACTGGGTCTTGTCCTTCTCCAAAGCTGCATAATCAACCAAGGACCTTCATCGGGGCTCCTTTATTTAGTTAAATTGCTTTGGAGCTTCTAAGGGGAGAGGAACTGTAATTTACACATTAGGATGCACACAGGCCCCAGGTCTTCAATTCAGCTTAAATGGCATGAATAGCCAACCCAGGCACTAATTTTCAAGGTGGGGAACAATAATTTCTGCCACAGCCTGATTGTCTTTTTCAATTAAAGAGTGAAAATGCCCTTTACAAAGTAATATCAAGCTTCTCTAGAGGAAAAAAATGGAAGGTCACAATTAAATTAAACAGGGAGAGTGGGGGTGGGAGGGAAATCTTTAGCTGATTTGACTTTTTTTCTTTTCATTCATGCACCAAGAAACCCGGTGCAAAGGAACATATGCCGTGAAGCTGTAGTGCTGGTCTACAGCTGGTTTTTGTTATTTTTTTTTTCCTTTTTACAGAGCTGGCAGCATAAAATATTAACGCTCTCTTCTGAACCGAACATGGGACTTGCAGCGAGCAGTAAGTGTTGATGCAGCCTTAGGGCTCTTGCTCCAAACCCCATCTGCAGACCAGAGGCATATGCGAGGACCTGACCCTCTCAAAGGGAGGGGGATGTAAGAAATATATTTTTAATATTTTATATTCCTGAACAGTTTTCTCACTTGTCACGGCAGAGTTCATTTGTCACCTGTCATCACAGAGTCACTTTGCCGTCTGCATGACTTTTCTCCAGATTGGAGTGCTCTTAAAAACAGATTTCTCTCCCCAGCCTAAATCTCACAGGGCAGATTTATCCCTGCCAGAACTACATTGGTTTGACTGACTTGCACTGGAGACAGCTCTGGCTCCCTGTGTCAAACCACCTCTTGGCAGAGACGTTAACTCTTACCCCAAACCAGCTTCCTTCATTTATATTTCTCCGTGCTCCCACAGAGACCTGGTTTTCCAGGGTTCCTGTAGGTGGTTCATGAACTCACCCTTTCCCTTGGACCTAGACCTCCCACTGCAGGAGCATTTTATAATGCTTCTACCAACAAGATAATAATCTACACTCATAATAGATATCATAAAGGAATGGCAAAGAAGAGAGGGCTCCCATACACTGCTGAGAGTGTGTAGCAACTATGTCCATGCATACTTCAGATCTTCCCAGCCCTTTGGAGACCTTGATCTAGCATGGAATTACTATGGGTTATGTCCAGACACCACTGCTTTTGTAGAATCACAGAACGGTTTGGGCTGGAAGGGACCTTAAAGATCATCCAGTTCCAAACCCCCTGCCCTGGGCAGGGACACCTCCCACCAGACCAGGTTGCTCCAAGCCCCCTCCAACCTGGCCTTGAACCCCTTCAGGGATGGGGCAGCCACAGCTTCTCTCACTCCAGCTGCAAAGCCATCAAAGACTTCTGTCCAATGGGAATTTGCAGATTTACCCGAGTGATTGATGTAAAGGATTTGTGAATGTGAATGTTCTAACTGGGATTTCAGGTGTGGTGTATGTCATTAGTTGTTCTTTCAGTAGCATTTAGAGATGAAGAGTAACATCTTGGTGCGTTCTCGGTACCAGATGTGGTTTGCCTCTTGAGAAAAGCTGTGCCTGTGCCCTTGTTCCTTCACTCCATGGAAGGTACCAACAACACAGACTGTCCCTTCTTCTTGAATATAAATTACAGAATAGACAAATTTATCTTGAACCTTAAAACTTTTCTATTAGACATAATCAAAGTTCACTGCAAAATAACTAATCAATTCAATACATTATTTTTATTTTAAAAAGCCAGTCATTTATTCCAAAGAATTTAATTAAGTTTGTTGGGTTTTTTTCCTTGCAATCCTCCACCTGTAACTTCTTAGTTTTTGTCACACCAAAGAATGAAGAAGCTCATGTGGACATCATGGGTATTTCATTCAATAATTTATCGGAATCTAAGTCATATTGTCTGCAATGAAAGTAGAGCAGATAAAAAGAAAATCACCCTGACTGCAAATATAGACTGGATTTATTCTCCAGAAATATTAAACTTTATCAGTCGGATTCTAGCAGCTCTGTGACCTGCAGATGCTTTGTTACCTCCCATATCTCAATCACATATATTGCTTTTCCAATACAACTTGCAATGGGCTGATTTAGGATAAACACTTTCATAGGACCTACAGAATAGTAAGTAATATATAACTAAAGGATAATCTTCAAATACTTATACAGTCCCTATTACTACTTTATCTGACTAGGTTCCTGCCTGTAACACTCCTTCCAACCGCTCTGTAATGTATGTCTCCATTTCATAGGTAAAGAATTCCTGTACAAGAGGAGAGAGAGCCTCCTTTTATAATGACAGTTTAAGCAACGAACCTAATGGAATACAACAGCTTTAACCAAGTGTCCTGATACAACACAGCCTCAAAGACAGTGGTGAGATACTCTGAGAGAGACATTTAAAACTGATTGAGAAAGGGGGGGGGAAAAGGCAGCTTGGGTTTCTGCTGCTGCTTGGTCTGCTGTGACATGAAATCAAAGAGACTGTTGGTACCATCAGCTCCAGTTCGTGCGTTTAACAAGAGAGGAGCTTGTGACTGCACTTGGTGCCAACGGGCATTAGATGGGCTTTGAGAACCCAGAGCTAAGTCAAACCTTCAGGGAACGATGGAGAGAGCAAAACCCTTTTATTATGTAGACCCATATCTTCTAGGTTTAAGACTTCAAGCTGTTATTCTTTCCATTTTCAAGAAGTCTGGATGCTTCTATAATCTATTCTTATCTGAACTTTAAAATAGAAATGCTATTTTAAAATAGCATTTTATATATAGAAATATATTCAGTATAGAAATCCCTGCCTTGTCCTGTCACCGAGCAGGTGAAACCCTTCCAGGCTTCCTGCTTCATCGCTGTTGAAGGGTGGTTGATGGCTCCTGCTTTTTCTTAAGCCTTGTGAGAAGCCAGTGTGTGCAGACATCTGGAAAGGCATAAATACCGGAAAGTTCAACAGAGATCCAGAGAGATGATCTGAACGTGCTGAGGTCTTGCAGCTTTTTTGGTCTTTGAGTGACTAAGCTATCGTTTATAGTCCTTTCCCTGCAAACACTCTGCTCAAAGCAGCCTTGAAGGAAACAGTGCCCCATTGCAGAGTGGCTGGAGCAGCGTATGGTGCCCTTAGAGCAATGCTTCTCATGTTTTTCCTAATTTTTTGTGGAAGCATTGTCAAGTAATGTAAAAAGAAAAGAAAATATGCCTGAGGCTACTGGGTCTGCTCCATGGAGAGCATCCATTAAGCAAAGACCTTGATGTAGACTCCCACCACGGTGAACTGCTGCAGAGAGTGCTGGAGCATTGGCACAAAGTGTTCGGAGCAATCAGAGCTGATAAATGGGAGTTCAGTTGCTTTTCACTCCAGGCAGTTTTGACAAAATGTGGGCTTTATTTCCAAGTAATAAACTGAATTCTTCTTGAATCTACTGTTAACTCATTCTGTTTGGAAGCTTGCGCTCCACCTACGCATACACAGGGAAAAGCAGGTGCTGCTGCTGAGTTAAACTGGACTCTTTAACTTGGGGTTAAAAGCCCAAAAAGCAGTTTTGAGCTGTAAGCCTTACTTAGTGACACAAGGAGAGATGACAGCAGTATTTCCATCCTCCATCCAGGATCGATCCTCAGGGAGCGTGCTACAGCAGGCTGCATTCTCTTCTCACCTGCTCATGGGAAGATGGGAGATCGTGAGATGTTGCTGGGATCATCGGGAGGGCTGGAAAGGACACCAGTTTAGATTGGCTTCTCCACATACCTGCAAGCTGAGGTGTGTTTCTGCATTATACATCAGGAAGTCCTTTCAAAACAAGTGCATTAATTTGCAGTTCTAGGTTTTAAGATGATGTGGGGAGAGGCAAGTCGATGGCTTTACCTGAAGTGTCCCTGGAGAGGACAAGGAAACCTAATGAATGAGGGAAAACCTCAGGGGATGCATCTTTGATGGTCATCAGTGGAAGTTGAGCTTTCCCTCCTGTTTGCTCTGCAGTAATTGGTTGGCCATCCCTGAGCACCTACCGAATGCTGAATTGAGAAGTGCATCCCTCCTTTCGGAAAAGAAACGAGTCGCAGTGTTCATTCTTTCCAAACAAGCTGCTCGCCAGCCCCATCAGTACGTGCCGGTCCTCGCGTGCGGGGATGAATTAACCATCAGTTCCAAGACCCAGAGAGCTTTACTCCAGGTGGTAGCTACAACGTCCAGCACACCTTTTAATTAAAACCGACGGTTCAGAGGGATTTCTGTAGAATAAAACCAATCCGGGAGGGTACGTGCCATTTAGACGAAAATTCATGCACGTCCAGACTTCCCAAATTCAGACTGTCTGATCTAAGCGTATTGATTTCTCCATTTTCTGTTTCCAAGCATATACTGGAAGGAAAAAGGGTTGTGCCATTTTGAGGCACGCTGTATTGCTTTGCGATGGTTGTGCAATTTGTGGGCAAAGGTTAAATACCATGATGAAGTAATCAGATGAAAAGTAGGCTTTCGTGCGAGCTGAGCATCTCAAAGACAGTCACTTTGACAGGGCTTTGCAAACGCCCCGACTGCCTGGGTGTAGCAAAAACTCCATTGCTTTTAACCTATTTCCCCTCAAATGGTTAAATGCTAATGCCGGGCTGTTATTTTATGTTTCAGAATTGGAAAACTCTATCCAGGAAGGAATTATGGCCTCTTTAATTTGTTATTACAGCAAAACTGCGTCCCGTCTGCCTGACAAAAAAAAAGCCCCCAAACACGTGAGAGCACTTGGGAGCTGAGATTTTTATTCCAAGTGCTCCAACCCTCAACCAGGCTGCTCTGAGCACCTCACAGACGAGGGAGGATGTGTCTGTTTAGAAAAATACTATTGAGAATAAGCACCAAGCAAAACCCCTGAGCACTCCTTCGAAAAAAATATGTGAGAACGTGGTTGCAGCCCAAAAATGCCAAAGAAAATTCCTTCCTTGGTCTGTAGGACTTGGGGAAACTTTTAAAATCCATGGTCTGGTATCTCCAGTCTGCGCCCTCTTGTGTGGTTCAGGACAAAAAAGGTTAATCCTAGCCATGAATTTAAATTGTTGTCATTGTTGCTCAGAATTCATGATTAATAACCAGGGCCTGAGGTCTGAGGAAGCCGCAAACATCACGACTGTCTATCATGGCAGAACAATTTGGCTGAGAAACTTATTTAAGATCCTCAGGCTACTGGACATTTTCAATTTATACTGAATTTTATGGGTTTAAGCCCTGAATAGGTACGAACTCGGTTCACACCGGATTCTTCCTCATGGTAGAACACTTCTTTTTTGCAGTTTGTTTAATTGTGCTTCTTGTTTCTCCTACGTATCTGTTAATGTCTCTGTTATAGACGTGTGTGAGAACTAAAAGAGTGAGTAAAAGGCCTGGGCAGACTGTTTAATGCAGCTGGTTCTGGGGATTTCCCTCAAGACCCCTTGTTTGCACACAGTTACTTTTACTTAAAACTGATGAAATAATTAAAACAAATCTCCTGTGTGCCTTGGGACAGAGTTCTGTTTGAAGCCATATTTAAGCAGTTTTCCGTAACAGGTTTTTTGTTTGTCTTTTTTAAGGCATGAAATCCAATTGAGATGCTCTTCATTAATAAAAGCATATTTTTGCAAATCACCTCATTAATATGCACGTGCATGCATCTTGGCACCACGGAATAGGAGAAACTCCAGCTTTACTATCAAAATACTTCTATAAACCTGGATGCTTTTTTCTTTTGTGAGTTTTGAATGTGACTGGGTTCCTGCCACCTCTGGCTCCAGCTCAGAAGCGATAGTTGCTGTGCTTGTGCCTGGTCAGACTCTGCAGTGTCCCTGGGAGGTGGTTCTGCTGGTGGCAGAGCTGGGGCAGCTGCTTCATCCATGGTATCGGCTCCGATGAACGTGGAGGAGATGCAAAACCTGTGACAGCCTGGAAGCTTGTGCACAAGCATCTTCATCTTGGTTTGAAACTTGTCTAAAACCAGAAGGAAAGCCTTCCATGTCCCCATCTCTCTCTTGAAGATGACTCTTGCGTGGTTCATGAGCTCCCCACGGCATTGTCTTTGACCTTCCCTTTAAGTTGACAGGACGAGGGCAAAGGACACTGGCAGTTCTGCCTCAACATGAGGAAAAACTTCTTTATTTTGAAGGTGGCAAAGCCCTGGAACAGGCTGTCCCGAAATGTTGTGGAGTCTCATTTAAAACCCACCTGGATTTGTTCCTGTCCAACCTGCTCTGGGTGACCGTGCTCTGGCAGAGGGTTGGACTAGATGATCTCCAGAGGTCCCTTCCAACCCCTACCATTCTGTGAGTCCATGATACATAGAGCTGACACGTGACTGGTGACCTCATGTTGGATGTCAATACTGACCTCAGAGGGCAGAAAGCACCTTGTGGGTGGCAGGTTGTGACTCAGGCCTGAAGCTCCAAGCCCAAATCTGCGGGAGGAGCCCTGTGGCCGGGGCAGGCTCTGGCTACACGACCTGGAATCTGATGCCAACACTTTCCAACTGGACTGAAGATCCAGAGCTCCAGCTCTTGTAAAACATATGCTGGCTTTTCAAAATGTACTGCTTGCTGGGTAGCAGGAGACGTGCGGGATTTATAGGGAGCTTTCCACTTTTATTGATGACAAAACAAACCTTCAGCAGGAAGTAGGAGTACCACCGGACTGGCATCCCATGTATCCCGCTACCGCATTTATGTGCTCTTGCTCTGCTCTCTCTCGCTGATGCTGTCTCTCATTTTCAGCTCGTAGCTTTAATAATCTATTCCTCTTCCTTCTGTACAATATTCCTCCCGCAGCTTTCATTTGACAGCTCTGTTTTTAATAGAGGATAAGCATGAAACTCCAGCTGAATCTGAAGACATGTTTCTAATCTCGTATTGCATTTATTTTGCTCCTCAGAGGGCTTGCTATCTTGAACAGAGGAAAAAGTATTCTTCACATATTGAGATGTACAGTAGGTTTCCAGAGGTACCATTAATTCAAACTCAGGAGTTAAGTTACCTTGTAGTAAAAAGACAAATATGCATAAACCCTGTTACTTGGATAATAGGCTTGGTTCGATTATTTATCACAGTGATTCCAATAATGTGCCAGGAAGTCCAGTTCAGGGAAGAGTCCCGATTTGTTGGGTATTGAATCAAAGTGTCCTAACATCTACACACCTGCCTGCCTGGATTTTAAGATATAGCCTGAAATACTGCTTGAAACAAGAAGTAAATTGGATGGCAACATGAAAATAAGAAGTAAGAAAACGCTAACTGTGAAATAGCTGTTTCAAGGTAATTTGTTCCACTATTCTCATCAGGTCATTATAACATTTCCCATGTACTGTGTTTTTTTTCTATTGTAAGACAAGTTAAAACTCCTAGTTTCACAGTGATGCCACTAGACTGAAGCATTTCCCTGTATGTTTGTGTTTGCCAACGTAAATGACAACCTTGAATGTGTCTGTCCGCTTTCTTTTCTACAGGAAAGGATGCAAATGCCTGTCACTGGTAATGAAAAAGCAGTGTGCCCGTTGAATGCAAGATATCTCTACTGTTGGACGGCTGCTGTGAAGAACTGGGGGATTAAAGCAGGATGGAAGCCCTGAGTCTGTCCACTGCTGGGGACAAACAAGACCTGACTTTATTGTGTCTCTTGCTAGGGGTTTGAAGCCTGAATAAAGGAACTGCTTGATATTTAGCCCATTTTGATTCTTGTATATTGGCATGAGACTTTGAGCTATTAGTGAGTTAAGTGCTTCAGAGGGAATGCTTCACCAGCTTCACAGATATTAAAGATGGGGCGTTTAACAGCTGAAAATACTTAATGCCATCAGTCCCTTTTCTGGCAAACAGGTCCCCCAGCTGCTAAGTGGCATCAGCTGCATCTCGTTGAGATGTGCTTTGCCTCAGACGGGCCAGAAATCACACCCGATTTCTTCCAGGTTTGCATGTCTGAGCACAGAGCCCTGCCCTGTAGCCAGAAAAGGAGTGAGTGAGCTTGGTTGGAAGGTGCTCACATGTTTAGATTCTTCATAAACTTACAAACTGTGCATTGTGGTGTAAGGTTTCTCTATTCTACCAGTGAAAACTTCCAAAGGATCACATTCCCAGCTTGAAGATGGGACACTTCTGTGCCAACCAGCATCCTTCATTCCCCTGAGAACCATCAGGGATGTGTTTGTGAAGGTAGGGACAAACGCAGACCAGCATCCTGAGACAGGACTTTTCTCCTCCCTCTTCCTTACCAGCGAGGCTTTCCCAGAAACTTTCTTTTCCTTCTTTGATTCCTTTATCGTTCTCCAAACCCTTCTCCTTGCAAAGAGTTAAAACAAGGCAACTTTTCAGAGCTACCTTTGGTTATGAAATGGCAAATAGGTTAAAGTGAACACAGAAAAGCATAGGATGGGAGTGCAACTAAACATTAGTTGAAAGAGCACTGGTGAGAAAAGCTGTTTATTATCCCAAAAGGTGGTGCACTGATTTGGTGGGATTCCCTATGGCCTGGGGGAGCAGTGAGCAGGAAACCAAAGTGCTTCCAGGCATTTGAATCAGGGATAGGATTCTGCAGAAAAGATGAAATCATCGAGTAATAGGACATGCAGAACAATCACTGGAGCCTTCTTTCTTTCACAACTATTCCTGTTCCCACCCTGCCATTATTGGGTGGGTTTTTTTGCAATATCTACTTTATGCCTTTACTTGCAGGTGTTCCTTTTCTTTAGGCTTTTTCCCAACTCCATTCCTGGCCTAGCCTGGTTTCTCAGGGATGACTGATGTCACAGACAAATTTGAGAGGCCATCCATACCTGCTTCTTTCTAAAAAGAGACTTGTTCAGTCACTAAACAATTTTCATCTCCAGGTCTTGAAATAATTTCTCATACAGGAAGGCTGACTTGCAAAGATGTCGCAGAAAAAAAGTGGGAAAATAATGAATCAAAAATTTTCTTTCCATTTGACCAGCTCAAGGGAATCAAAAGCTCTTTGACAAATTCAGGGTAAAACATTATTAAATGAGGTACCAGCGATATACTGTTTGATCAGCTCTCCTAAAAGAGAGCCTGTGAACCATCACGACCTCTAATGTCTCCTTTGTATAACCCCTGCGACATGAGATTTGCTATGAGAAATGGAACAAGATTAATAATTAATACGTTTGCTGGTGTCTGAAATAGCGACACAAGGTTGGCTTTAGACACATGTTTTATTAATGAGGTTTGAAAACAATTGCTTTCTCCCAGCAACAGACAGCTCAGACCTTTATACTGAAGAAAAAGGGATGGAGGTAGTATCTGGGGGTTTTCTGTTGTTGTTGTTTCCCCCCCAGGGCATTAACAGAACTCAGTCACCACATATAAACATTGTGAAAAAGATTGCAAAGTTGTGAAGAAGTGAAATGGGGAGCAAGCCTAAAATGAATTTTAAATTGTCTCAAGGCAGTGTACGTGCTCTACCCAATGGAGCTGAAATAGGGAACATCTCAGAGCTCATCGTTTCACACACTGTGTGAGAAAAGAGTGTTTCCTACTCTGTTAATGTCACTGTGGCAATTAGGGGTACAGGGTTTTTAGGATCCAGTTAGACCTCATTATACTATAGAAAACAGAAAGCCTAACTTTTTGCAACACAACCCCCCCTCCTTGTAACTACCTGCAATACAGCAAAGAAAGTGCTGTCTTAAAACGTGAAAACACCTTTATTAAGTGGAAATAATTGCACTCATCTTCCCTGACCTTTCAATTTTCTGAAAGTTATTCTTGTTCCTAAGGACTAGCAGCCATCAGATGTCTGGTTTTGTTATTAATATTTACTAGGAACGATTTTTTTTTAACAATAAGCACTGCTGAAGTAAGCCAAACCTTTTGAACAAAATCATCGACGATACTTTAATTATCCAATAAATTACAGTTCATGTGCAGAATTAATCAGAAAATAATGCTCTAATAAACATGATCTTCCCAACTTACATGCAAATTGAAGCTTTGCCTTCCTGCTCAGAATTGTTCCAAATGAATTTGTGGCCAAACACTGGTATGTTCCGATATCCTGTTTTTTATGTGGGTTATTGATTGCCAAGCTGCCTCCAACCAACCTGTAGTGATAACTCATGGTAAGATCAATATCTGTGCCATTTTGCTTCCACCTTTGAGGGGAAAAAAATCAAATTATGCTTATAATTTACAGAGCCTATTCATATTTATCTTAAATAGTGTGCTGTAGCATACCTGTAATGATAAAAATGTAGTTAAATATTACAAAATTATATCATTTTTCACGCAAGGCTGCTTCTTATATCAATCTTAATGATATCAATAATTCTGTTCTTTGAAAAATCTTTACTGCTTTTATGCTAGTCACCGCTGTTCATCCAAATGTCTACAAAAAGTAATTATAACTTATTCATACAAACTAAGTTATCCATCCAATTGGGAGTATGGCATGCACCTCGACTGCAGCTACCTTGGCTTTTTTTATAATATAAATGGAACCCGAATGTGCTTTACAGTCCTTCCAAATGATGCCATAAATTTGGTTACAAAAATGATTTGGAGATATAAATCAGGAAGGATTACTCTTCAGAGGACAGAAGAAAGCAGGGAGAGAAGTTTATACACAGCAAGTTCGAGACTGAAAATTGAATGATGAGAATGCTGCTATTTTAAACCATGATTTGTCCCTGTTAGTCCAGGAAGTGGAAGAGGGATTCTTTCTGCAACACGACACTCTTATTTACAAATGTCAAAATAAAATTTGTATTTCAGAGGAAATAAATATTATCTGCTTTAAGAAGGGAAATCTCATGGCTTTACTGTTAGTCACTTAAGGGTTGAAATTTCACTGTCCATGTAAGGCCCAGAGGAAGAACCAAGGATCTCAGTCACTCCTGTCTGCAAGCTTTAGGCTTATGCCATACTTAAGGCTCTCAGCAATCAAAAAACTACCCAACCACACATTTTCTTCTCCTCATTTTACACCATGACCATCTCTTTAGCTTGTATAATTTCTGCTGAGCTATGTGGGCACGACGCCCAGCCCTCCATAGGAGGAAAAGACCACACAAGAGTTGCTAATGGCTCGCCTTGGGTTCACAGAAGTCTTTGAGACAGTCCTTGAAACAAGGGCAATCATCATCTACTTGTTAATTATCTGAAGGATCACAGCATCAAAATTTGTTATTTCTTGTTAATTGGGAGTTTTCAGTGTTAACAAATTGAAGCAAACTTGCACCAGAACTGTATTTCCTGGAAGATCCAACATGGATGTAAAGCCTGAAGCTTGACTCTAACACCCCCAGACCTTTCTCTCCAGGACCAGACTGTGCAGGTCGCTCTTCTTTTGGATGAAGAGTTTCAAGCTGGGTTCTGAAACGCAATTCTGGGTTCCAAGGGAAATCTTGACAGATACAGAGAGAGGAAGCAAAGACCCTGACCTTTAAAATGGACATTTGTTGTTTTTAAAGATGAGTAACGACTGATTAAAGTATGGAATCAATTGAATACTATGAACAAATTCTAGTAACGTTGAATAATTTATCTGGGTCTCCTAGTCTGCTTCCTCTTTCGTGAATGCATCAACATTAAGAAATTTAGAAGTAACAGTGGACTAATCAGTTACTCTTCCTTCCAGTTGCTGACTTTTGACCTTTCCATACCTCTGCTCTATTCCCGTCTTGTATTTTGCTTTAATTGGTCGAGGGTTTTGCTGTGGTTTTGGGAGGTTGGGGCTTTTTTTCCTCCCAAAATGAGCAAAATCTTAGCTGATGCTCATCCATGAGCTTTTTCTATGAAGGATTAGACTGTATCAGCGGCAGGATTTTGCCATATTTCAGGATTTACATACAGTACATGTTGTCTAAACGTTTCAATTTTCTAATATAGGATACTCTAGTATTTACTTTGCCAGTTCACTTTAATTTCGGAATCAATCACTGAAATAACTGCTGTCATCATTACATGGCTCCCAATTAAGCTATATAATTGTTTTTCAAAACAAATGCAAAGTTGTTGGCTTAGTTGCTGCAAATGAATTCTTCACAGTATCCCCATAATCATTCTAATCACCGTGGTACAATGATTATTAAACTTCGCATATAGATCAGGGGTTCACCTCCTGGTGCGGGCTTTTTCCTAATTAATATGTTTACATCACTGAAGGAAACAAATTAATGAATTCATGTGATAGTGATTTAATGACTTTGTGTATTCTGCAGTAGACTAGTACACAGAAATCTTTGCAGAATTATTTTAGGAAAATTCTAACATAAGCCTGTTAAGGTAGGGATAACCCACATTTTTTGGTGAACTTCTTCAGGCAATCATCAGAAAACACTTTTCATCAGTTACAGGAAATGTGTCCTGGACCAATTGTTTCAGAAATCTAAACTTTTTTTAAAAAATATGCTATTTTTTGATACCGAATTCAACAGTTCCCTAGGAATGTACAGCTCCTTAAATCACACCAACATGTCTAAGCTTTAAAAACCCCAACTGTGTTTGACGAATTCCTAGGAAAAAAACCCGATCATATTCCATTTGCTTCAAAATCTAGCTTTTTATAGAACACCAGTTATAAAATGTTCCAAATAAATTATTCATTAAGTCAAAGACTTTGGGAACAGGTATGTAAGTGAGGCCTTCCCTCCCTTCCCATCTTGAACAAGAGGTTATTTGATCTCTCTTGTTCTTTTTAATTGTTAACAATTTATCCCGATGTCCAAATACACCTATATACCCATATTCTTCCAAGCCACTGGGTGATGTTAAACCTTTGATGCTGGACTTACTGGGAACTTCATTCTAAATTACACTGCTGTCAAATCACTGATATAAACTTGTAATAGATTACGATTTCCTCTTATTTATACTACTTAATCCATACTTGTGATTTGCTATTCAAATAATCACCATCTCCGAGCAAATAAAGATGAGGAGGAGTAGAATTTATTAATGAACATGAATATACGAGTAATATGTGTTTACAATGCAACTGCAAATTATGCAATCAATCTTCAGGGTAATAGCTCATAAAAAATTGTGGAAAAAATAAGATAATGAATTTTTATCATGTTATCGCACTGAAAAAATATTGATCTAGCTCAAAATGTTCAAAAAACACTGAAGTGCATAAAAAAGGTGAAATATTAGAGATCTTTGCAGAATACAAATATTCTTAGGACTTGAGAAATGTCAGTGTGCTTCATTATCCACAAGTGGATAAGCTGCGCACCCACACCTTTCTCTGCTTCAAACCTCCCTCCATCCTCTCCGACTAGAGTTGCTCCTGAGCCACGTATCTGCTGTCACCATGGTCCCCACAGCCCTCTCTGCCCCCCGACCTGTGTTTGAGTAAATCCAGCAGAGGCAGAACCTGGATAATTAACCAGGAAATTTCTGATCACATCTGTAAGGATACTACACAGTGCTGTCATGTTTAAGCAGCTATGAGTCCCACTTCTAT
Source organism: Nycticryphes semicollaris (assembly GCA_013400055.1). Taxonomy (NCBI): domain Eukaryota; kingdom Metazoa; phylum Chordata; class Aves; order Charadriiformes; family Rostratulidae; genus Nycticryphes; species Nycticryphes semicollaris. Next base: position 1,304,033 of record VXBJ01003717.1, read on the forward strand.
GATTAATGAATCTGGAAAAGAGTGTTGTTCCATAGAAACTATTTAGCAAAAGGAAACACTTTCCTTCAGAAGATGTGACTTATTTGTGGAAATGAAACTTGAAGGTGTATCATTTCCAGTGAAACTATCGGTGAGTGTCGATGTGTTGGATGTGATTAAGGGATTAGGAAAATATTCCACTTAGGCAACGTGCAAATACTTTGGATAATTCAAATGCAACATTTCATTCATCTGTTCTACTTGCCTTTAAAAACAGATACGTTTAGGACTATTAGAATTTCCTGCTGAAAGAGTTTTCTCCAGCTCTACAAGTAAAATCTTGGGAGCATCACAAAACACTCATGGCTGCAGTGTGATTTTGTGCCAAAGTCATCAGAGCTAGAAGCTCCTACTTGCACCTATCTCCTTAATTTGAATTGCTTTTTGTGTGGACATATACATACATGATTTAATGAACTATCTTTTCAGTGTACTGTTATAGTAAAAATATGTATTTTTTGAAGTCTTCATTGTATTCTATGTTTCTTAGACTATTTACATTCAAATGGAAATGTCTTCTGGAAGCACCTGAGACTTTCTAGAAGTTGGGAAAAATCTCACAACCCCGCCCAAGTATCCAGTATTTCCACAGAGGATGAAAAATAAGAGTTTAAATACTATCGAATGGGAACAAGACAACAGAGTTTGAAGGCATTTCTGTTTCTACTCCACCTTCACAGCAGAATCTTCAATGAGTCAAGGGACAGGGTTGTAGTGAACAAGTACACTATAAGCAGGGTTGTCATGAGAATGTATTTTTTCAGTTATTGGGAATCACTCTACAATTTTACACAATGATTATAAACATATTTTATGTCATTTGTAATCATTGTAGACTTTGTGCTCCTATTCCCCCTCATTTTTATTTGTCTGTTATGGTTATCTTCTGTGGTACTTCAATTTGGATTGGATTTGAATCTTTTTATCTTATTTTACTGCATTATTCTAAGTTATGCTGAAATACTAGAATATTGTTGTAATGAATAATGCTTATGCTGTCCTTGAATTTCTTGTTTATTTATTCAATTGACTACTCTCTCTGAAGATTGAGGCAAAAAAAAATAATTCATCATCAATGTCAAACTTGCACGAAAATGCCAGATTATGTGACTACTCTGTAACTTTCAAGAGTCAGAACCAAGCACCTCAGACCAAACAGGGAATGTCAAAATACTGGTTTGTGAGGAAGGCAATCTGTACTGAACCGAGTGATTTAATGGAAGAGAACTGTGGAACTTGTGGTATGTTCATGGCTAGGCTGGAAGCAGAAAAAGTAGTAAAATTTGTTACTTAAGTTAGTTGATGGTAAATGCTCACTCAACTGTAACAGAAAAACTTAAGTGCAAAAGATTATAAAACTAATTGGAAAGATTATGTTCATTTACCACCAACATCACACAGGAAACAGTTGAAATAATGTACCTGATACTATAAACAATTTTGACTGTATAGAAAATGACATAATAGATAAAATGGCATTTATCAGGACATTTATATTTCCTAACATGCTGATTTTAGAGTTATAATATTTGGAGATATTATACAAATATATGATTTACATAAAGAGATATTTTAGAGATATTTCTATCCACATTTTTGTTTCCATTGTAATCAAGTCCATGCTCTCTGTTACTTCCAACAGTGTCCCACAGGAAATCAGTATCATTTTTTATTACTTAGCCCTTATGTGTACTTCAATTCTATCCAACTCTTACATGGAAATGAAGCTGCAAAATGTTACTACTATATTGAATGGATCTGTGAGACTAATATAATATAATACATAATAAAGTTTTTAGAAAACGTTAAGCATTTTTTCTTTTAAAAAAGCATGAATCAGCATATTTATGTAAAAGGTGCTAAATGGCAAATTAGCTTGGATATAGCTTTATTCCTGCTGCAGTGGTTCTGTATTTCTCAATCAAAGAAAAAACCTTGCAACAGTCCTTGCAGTTCTTTTCCATCACTCAACAAAGGATGTGATTAAAATTTCATACTGTGCTTGATTTATATAAAATTGTTGGAACTTTAAACATATGGGCTCAATCCTTATCCGATAAAACTGGCATTAGCTCTAGTAAAATCAAAGAGGAGTGCTGGAGACTTCCCATTCCTTTCAAGTCATGGGGAAAAGCTCCCAGGTTGTAGCAGCAGCAAATGATAGTCTCATGACTTCTAATTGACCTAGATGATTCAGGAGCCATCCCAGATGTTGATCTGGTCTTACTGGAGTAATGGAGGATTTGCAAAATGTCCTTATAGGGCAAAGAAATTAATGAATCTAATTAATGGATGGGTAGAAAAAAAAAAAGAGAGAAAATATGTGTATCAGATGTATGATGGGAGGAGACTTCATAGGTCTCCTGCCTAATGAAACCTGCTGTCACTACTACCTGTCCATGGATGGAATACAAGAGTCAGCAGTTTTTATAAATGGATGGATGAATTGGGAAAACTTGAAATTCATGACACGAACCAGTGGATGTTCGTGTCAAAAATGGGAAGAACAAACGGGATGGGAAATGAGGATTTCTACTCATAGGAAGAGAAGCTCGTGTACTTTAAGATGGTAGAATGTACTTTTAAAAACGTAAAATATATTTTAGAAGGTAGAAAAAGAGATAAAATATTCCTTTTCTAGCACAGTATTTGGAAACAAATTAATACATGAAGTACAAAAAGCCATGTTGATAACTAGGAGGGGTACTTTACAGAGGAAACTGTTGTGTGACCAATTAAAGGCTACTGAATAAATACTGTTTAAGCATTTGGTAGGACACAATTTTCTTTCATGTCTTGCATGAGTGTTTTTCCTTTTTCTTTTTTTTTTTTTTTTATGTTTTCCTTTTTCTAGACCATTATTTTCCCCATTATTTTCTGAAAAAAGTGCACTCTCATTTTTTTCTCCCAATTTCCAGCTTTTCCTCGTATCAGACTCAGGTTTGCACTTGTTGGTGCAACAAGCTACTTTTTGAAAGATGAGTCCATAGTTATTGAATAAACGAATAATCCTATGTACCAAGGTTTTATTAAGTAAGTCTACAGAGTATTGTAAGCTAGGTATCAGAGCTATGCCTTGCTTTTTCTCTAAATAAACACTATAAATATATACATGAAATGTTAGAATTGGAAATGCGCAAGGTTGCTGCTCTTTTGCTTTCCAAGCATTTATTGATGTACAAAAAGTTTTATCAAATACAGCAGCGCTTACATTTTTCAAAGCTGTTCTGTGGATTCAGAAGCAATTTTCTATGTTTTAAAATACTTTGGGGACAAGTTTCAATGATGTGCTTTCTCTTCCTGTGTTAATTTTCTTAAGAGCAGACTAATAAAAATATTTTTCCTTCATTCCTCAAATTTACTATACCTATGTATACTCTTGATGTGAGTGCTTGACACAATTTGAGGTATTTATGACACTGTACTACTGATTATAACACAGTTAAAATGTTTACAGTGAGACAGTACTTTTCCAAAGTTGACTTCACCTGTAGTATGGGAGTGGATATCCTTTTGCTGTACAGTTCAGTAGGATTTCTGTATTTGCTGAGCCCATGGAATAAGTGACATCATTTGGCTCTTGGATAAAAATAGGGCCATGGAGGGTTTCTTCCTCTGTGAAAGAAAAACAGTAATTTAGGATTAGAGATCTTTAGTGTGTCCTTACACATAAGTCTCCTTTGGTGTCCTTTGCTTTCGATCAAAAGTTAAGGTCTGCTGTTATACTCAGCAGAGAATCCACCTCCAGCCATTTGGCTGATAAAGAAGAAATATTTCAAGCCTGATTGATAATAAAATCATGTATCCCAGCTGCTGGTGATTTATTTTGCAAGTGACAGTGAAGATTAGCTTATTTGCATATTTCCTATGGAAGCTATATAACCACCTATTACATCTCCCTCATACTTGTGCCTTAGATTGTATTTGTAAACAGGAAAGAAGGAAGTTGTGGGTGTCCTTGTTTGATGCTTGTACCTTCCTTGCTCAACTGGGGAGTGTCAGCCCTTTGAAGGACCAGCAGCAAACCCACTTTGAACAAGCACTGGCAGCAGAGATGGTTTGCTCCGGTTCATGAAAGCGCACACCATGGGAAAGGGAGGATCTCTAGCAGGGCAGCAAATAACTTCTAGATCAGGAGGTACATCACAGTGGACCTTTCCTCTGTCATTTGGCTTTTCTGGTGATGGGGTCCAGAAGGTCACATCTCAGTCAAGGGAATCAGTCATGTCCTTTACATCCTTTGATATATTACTTTTATGTACTTCAGATGGCCTGGTTTCAGGGTTTGGTATGGTTCCCCTCCTTGCTTCGTTTGGGCCAAGTAGTATAAAATAAAGGTTGATTATTCATCATTTTCACTAGAACCTGTATCTTCTTGGTGACCCACTGAGTCTAATTACAGCATGTAAACAAAAGGGAACAACAGTGATGTGGGATGGGGTGAGACCCACCTGCTTCCTCAAAATATGAGAGATTTCTTCAAGGAAAACTTTCATGGAGATTAAGTTTTTGGTTTTTTTTTTTTTTTTTTCATGGCTATAACCGAATACTAGTGACAGAACAAATAAATGAGCCTTGAAAAAATCTAAGCAACTGGACCATCCTCCTGTTCTCACATGTCTTACATGAATCCCATAGAGTTGGAAAGTTTGCAGTACAGTTACACAGCTGGGAAAAGAGGTATTAACCCAAAGAACTAGTTGCTTTACAGTTGTATTCTGGAAGCAACAGAAATGCTGGCAGTCATCATGTCTGATTTTATTCACCTATTTCACCTGCTGGTTGGTAATGGGAGATGGAAGGTATAGCCTACTTCCCAAAGGAACCTTGTGGCATCACTGCAGTTCTGAGGCTGCCACGTGCAACCTCCTTGTTCTATAGCTCTGTAACTCCTACAGGATTTTCTCAGCTATTACAAATAGGTCTTGCTCTGCCGACACCAGCAGAGTCTCCTCCTGTATCCCCAGGGATGTTTGGCTGTCCCCATGCACTAATTAACGCAGTGTGCACTCCCAAGCACCTCCCCGAGCTTCATTCTGGCCAGACCCAGTCAACCCAGGGCCATGAGCAACCACACAGGGTGCCACCAGCTGTACCCACAGTCATCTCCTTTTCTACGTTCCAACCACTTCAATCTATTTCCTCTAAATTTAAAAAAAAAAAAGTCAGATCAACATTGTTGTCAGCTTTCATTTTTTTTGTGACACTTGCTGTTTGTCTGAGAGTTCTAGTCCTTTATTTTTTTATCTGATGTAATGAGACTATTTAATTCTTTAAAATAGCGTTGATTCTTAACTTCACACCTGACACATTTTTAATTAAACCAGAAAAGTTAGCAACCCCTTCTCTCTCAGAGCGGAACTGTTTTTCACTGATGAACGGGGTCAGGCTTTTCTGCTTCAGTGGATCTAAAGCTGTAGAGACCCAGACTACAAGAAATTGCCTCAAACCGTGGCTGAAGAAGTGCCGACAGAACAGGGCGAACAAGTTGTGGCGAAAAAGGCCCGGCCCGGCCCGACCCCCCCAGCGGCCTAGTAGTGCGGCCTAGCGCGGCCCCCGTGCGGCCTAGCGCAGCCCTGCACACACCAGCCCTGCTCCAGGGGAGGAACCGGAGACCTCAGGGAGGCAGCGCTTTATCTGAGCCGGCTTCCTCACCGTACGGGGCCACTAATCCTCGCCGGGCAGTGAAGCACCTAGCGCTCGGAGGTGGCCACCACTCCCCAAACTCCACCAGCTTCCAGAACGTTCCAGAAAGAACTGCGCATGACACTTCCCTAAAGGAAGAGGGGCTCGGGGAGGAGACCGGCTTGTGATATAAAGCCAGGGAAGGGGCTGTCCTGTGGAATTTGATGATGTAGTTGTGCCTGTGGCTGGGCATGGTACAGGTAAGGTGTTGCTTTCTCTCATTCTTAATTAACTTCTTTCTCAAATGGTCGCTTAATGACATGATGTAAGGCTCGCACTCATAGGTTTACTTCTGTTTCAGCAAAATTAGCTTGGTTAATAAATGTTAATAGTTGTTTGGTGTCATTTCACCTTAATACTGACTGACATCAGAAGTCCAGAAATGTGACTCACCCCAGCCTTGGGATGCAGCAAAATTAAAGAATATCTGGCAAAACTCTAGAGAGTGAACAAATGAAAATGTTTTATATCTAAATGTTTTTGGCCTTTTTAAGGATGACATCAGATAATGATTATGTTTTCTATATATCTTAATCAGCATGCCCATTTCTATGTGTTGTCCCTTAGTCTGATTTACACTATACATCCTTTGGAAACTCAGAAAGTCAGCCCAGCTGTGAGTGTGTTTTCATGAGCAGTGTCTATGAGAAATGGCCTTCAAGAGAATTGGAGTAAAATTCAAAGTAGCAGTCAAAAAAGATTGATTTGTTTTATACCACAATGGCTGTTTGGGTAGACACATCTCATTTTAAGAATATCTCATGTTATAAAGGATATAGCATGGGCATACTAGAAAGAAGAAATACATCCTCTCATATTAGGATATAAAGTAAGTCAGGCTAGTAAAGCAGCTGAGATGAGTTAGTGGTTTGAAGAGAAAATATTAAACTTGCCTGGACATTATATGTGATGTTATAAGTAACATAACAGACTATAAAATGCAGTACATGACATAAAAATGTCTATTTCCATAGCTTTTTGATTCTGTTAAACTTTGCAGACTATATGTGAACTTAGAGTACACTCCCAAGTATTTCATGACTGATGCATAACTAGTGGGCACAGATAAAAATCTCAGAAAATACAAAGTGAACCCTATGGAAGAAGCTGTCATTCAGATACGTTCAATACCTGGCAGGGCTTTACTCTTTGCTTTCGGTGGAGTTGTTCAAATACCTGAAGCTGAGTGTGAGCTTCAGCCCTTACCTCTGTCTAAAGCTTAAATTCATTATTTATTTTTTTATTTATATGGTGGTGCTTCCAGGGGTCTTTAGTCATGGAGCAAGATGCTTAAGGAGAAATAAATAACTCGTATTTTACGGTCCCAACTTTCTGCTCAGAAAGTTACACACATCTTCCAATATTGACTGAAGACCCCAAATTATTTTTCCTTTAATTTATACTTTCAGAAACAAATGATTGTAAAGCAAACCAAAACTACTCCTGTTTCTCATGGTAGTCTTCCTTTTTGCAGGAAGTAGGCAGGGAAGACAATTAATTCAGCAAACCATGCAGGGCAAGGCAGAGTGGCTCTCAGAGATGGTCAATGGGTATCATTAAATAATACTTGTTTCTTCTGCTGCTACTACTATTCTACTTTTAATCCCTTAACAATTTTTAAGACTTTCTTTGTTGTTTCTACAGTTTCTACTTTGGCTTGTCTTTTGCTTTGATAGTAGTTATCTTCCCTTTTGGGTTAATTTACTTTGCCTGTTAATTATTCTTGTTGCCTTCCCAGAACTGCCAATGAAAAGCTTTTCTAAGGCACCAGAATGACTGGGGATCATTGTTCCTTTTCTGAAATTAATGTAGCTGAGTGGGCCTGAAATTGACAGTGGTGAGCTACCTGATGTATATAAACCTCTTGGTTTAGCTGGTAGAAATGTAAATATTTTGGTAAATCTGGTAATAAATTCCCACGGTGAGTTCTAAATGGAATTTAGACTCATTCGTCGTTTCTAGACTTTTGAATGTCTTGGTTCTTGTATCCTCTTTCAATGTCTTTCCTACAGCAGACCCCTCAATGTGTGAATAAGGACACAATAGTTTACATGTGCTTTTTCACAGCTCCCCACTGGTAGATGTGTCACAGTCCCTATCACAAAAATATAGCCCATGAATTTTAGTAAAAGTGGCTTTCTGCTATCATTTTGTTTTTTCCTTAATATCCTTTTCTTGCTGCCTGATCTGCAACAGAGGATAACACCAAATTTGGGAGAAATGATGTGCATTTCAGAGCCAGTGGTGTACAAGGAGTCCATCTCTTATTTATAGGAAAGGTCAGGCTGGTCATTTCTAATTTCCTGATGCATCCTTTTGTTTGGTATAGAGAATGGTCATCTGTTTTCCCCCCACTCTCCAGCTTCAATACCAGTCACTCTGATTTCTCCAGAGATATATATGACAAATGAATCTTTTTTTAGGACTGTTTACTTTTGTTAAGATTGAAAAAATTAAGATTTTTTTAATCTATTGAAATATGAATATTTGATTAAATATGTCATTTCTTTCTACGTAAAACTTGTGTGCAAATCCTCAGTGTGGTGCTTGAAAGCAAATACAAACTCTTGTTATGAAACGTTTTATAAGAAGTTAAAAATGTATTTCTTTGATACCCAATCAGTTTGATCTCCCTAAAGACCATAATTAACACTAGTCTGAATTCAAACCTAAAGTGTGAAAATGAATCAACACTGCTTTATTCATTATATGATATTGTCTTCAGCCAATATAGAGATTAACTCAGTGCCAATGGAAGAGGGGAAAGCCTATTATTTTCATAATTATGTATCAGCAGAGGATATCACAGCGCTTTCCTCTCATTGCTTTTTGGGCAATGGTTGGTTATATTGGGCTATGATATTCATGGCAAATATAGTCAGAGTTCTTTGGTTAGCCACAATAAATATATAAATGCTTATGTGCTGTCTCATCTAGACAGGGAGAATGAAACACAAATCTGGAGCCCACACTTAATCAACTTCACTTCCAGCCAAATCCTGCTCCCTGGTCTTCCCTGTTGTCTGACTCTGGCTGGCTTCATATTAATCTACTTGCAAGGTAACTGCTCAACTGGAAATGCTGGGCAATGCAGCCTGGGAGCAACTTAGGTTGGCCAAGACCTAATCTGTAGCGCAGGTGCAGATAACTTAGTAGACCAATATTACAAAGCAGCTGATTTTTTTTAGTCCTTTCTTACCACAGATTTTCCTTTGTATTATGATTTTTTCTTTTTTTTCGAAGTGGAATTGTATTATTCAAAACTGATCAGTAATACCAGATAAATTCTGTTCAGTGAAACTGAGAATGCCGTAGAAACTTTGCTTTCAGTTTGCAGGGAAAGACAATGTAAGACTTTAGATTTGCCAGTGTGAATCAGCTCCAAGTAGACAAACCCAAGAGGCTTCATTCCTGAAGGCCCAGAAATGTCCAGTTCTGTTGGTCTGAGAGCTCTAAAGTCTGCACAACTTGCAGCTTCTGTGATTATTTCTGTTGCCGGTGTTTTGTGCTCAGACATGAAGAGTCCCTTGTGCCGTGTGCTGTAGATCAAGTAGGTGGAGGTCATGCATTGGAGAATCCCAAATTGGTGATGGGCCAGGGCTGTTCTTTCCTCCCTTGGACTTCACACAGCAGGCATGGAGGGATTGTGCTGCTGGTGTATACGTAGCTTATTGGTGTATTCTTACTGAGGACTGTTAAGAATGAAGAGGCCAGAATAATAGTAAAACCTATACTCTAAAAAGCTTCTAAATGCAAAACTGCTATAATTCACATAAGCAAACCAGATAAGGAGGAATTTATCCAGACTGTTAAGTTCCAGGAAGGCTGTAAATTCCAGGGGTAGTGAGTTACTAATGAGTCTTTCTTAATGTGCCTTAGATAGAGCCTCATATCTGATCCAAAACATTAATATGACTTTATGGGCCAAAGCTGACACCTGATTAAGAGGCCTCTTTTAAATCAGGTTGACAGTAAAACACCTGTCAATTCTAGCAAAAAGGCTGGGACAGGTGAGTTAGAGACTTCCTCCTTGTAATGACAGCACGGGTAGAAAACATGAAAAATCCAAATGACTTCAAAATCTGTTTAATTTTCTTCACAGCTGAAGACGTCGGTAGGTTCTAATTGGAAGAGGGTATTTATAGGGCCGACACATTTTCAAACGTGATGGAGTCTTTTTCCCTGCAAATAACATCGGGGCTTATGATTGAATCATGTCAGAAGCAGAACGGAATGATTATTTTCCTCATCAAAAGCCCGGACCAAGTAGCTCAAGGACTTTAAAAGGAGCATGACAGATGCAAACCGAGAGGTAATAGATGAGACTGTTTGCTAACAGGGAAGCGTAAAGTACCACACATCAGTTCAAGGAACCTGGTGTTAACACTGAAAGAGAAGACAGGGAAAAGAAGTAGAGCATTCTGAAAGAAGAAAAACAACTTGTCAGTAGTAGAGGCAACAGGAGGCAGGCTTCCCTCCTCTCCCTCTCTCAAACATACATCAGGGGACACACACCGAGAGAGGGAGATTAGAAGAGATGTTACAGGCTTGAGCAGGCAGAAGCAACCTAAAACCAGTAGGATTTTCCCAAAGGGCCTTCAACTTTCATGTGTTTTCTCCCTTCAGACATTGATGTACAGAGCTCCAGAGACACCGGGCTCTTTTCAAGTTTCAGCTTCTATTGAAAAAGTCAAATTGGGAGTAGTGGTGAAATCCCACGTTGTCTCTATTATCCGACACCCAAACCAGAAAGACACTTAGCTAACTCTGATGTAGGGAGAGAGGTGGGCGTCGAAGAGGCGCGGAGGGTGAAGTCCTGGCCCTACTGAAGTCAGAGAAACTGGGTAATAAATCAAAGCTCAAGCCTACAAAACTGTCTGGAAAATGACAGTCAACAGAGCAAGGCATCCCTTTCATCTGGGACACAGGATACCCCTTCCTTGCAGACTGGAAAAACGGAGAGAGCAGGCAGATAAAAGGAGGAATAACTGGGATCCTGCCGTTTCCCAGCAGCGGGTTTGGGACTGTCACCCCAAGAGCTTTGTCATAAACCGTGTGGTGGTGTAGGCAGGGTAACAGGAGGGTGATGTGGCAAAGAAATGCACTCAGGTTATATGTATTTTCCTGAAGTACTCGGGTGTGAAAACAAACAAAAACATAAAATATGACTTTAATTACTAATATATCCGGCTGCCAGGCTTGCCAGATTCTAGCATATAAAACTAGGATGTAATATATCACAGACAATATTTAAGGATGTATTATGTAAAACCGACCGTATTCTTGAATTATGAGCCTTTTGCAATTAAACATATATATTAACAAAAGGTTTTGTCAAAATCTGATGCTTCAAACATTTTTCAACAGTTCTATTACAATAACCAGAATTGCTTCAACACTTTGAGTTAACTTTCTGTGAATATAATTGGGTATCAGTGAATTTATTACCCATCTGCATTTTGGTCTAGCAGATACACACATTCTAATTCCAAAATAATTAATGATAGATCTCTAAATGCCAAAATGTGGTGCTTCTCATCATACTGCACTGAGTGTAGCAATGGAAATCTTCCTTCAGATTTACATGATACTAACTGCGGTCAATACAAAACCCAGATATTCCCTAAAGAGTCCAGATCAGAAGTTCAAGCTGCAGGGAAGGAAAATTGCTCATAATTGGTGCATTCTGGATGGCATTCAATGGAGCTTCAATAATTTACACTTTTGGCTTCAGAAGAACACTTGATTTAGGAAAAATTCATTGTGGAGATCTGGGTAGAGGTACCATAGCCTGGATAGGTATAGGGGGCTACAAATACACCATTGTGTGAATGTTATTAATGATGTAATATTTTATTAAAAAAATAAATGTGTGAGTAACAATTCTAGAATTACTAATCCTGCCTGACTTAATTGGCTTCATGGTAAGAATTTCTGAAGGCTTTTGTGCCGTTGTGGAAGATGTAGCTGAGATAAAGGCAGCCTTTTCAGTTGTGCAGGTGATTTGTTTTATGTCACGAACTTGGTCATGTCCTTCAGATCCAGAACTGTTGTGGAACAGCCATCTAATTAGAGACAAATATCCTCAATGAAGTTAGAGGGATGTGTCTTTATGATGTATAGTAATTCTGAGGTGCACTCTTCTCAATGAAATGTCATTAGTTTTTGTGTTACTAGGCAAGATGAATAAATAATAATGAACCTTTTCCAATCGACTGCACAAGCATTTTGTTCACTGTAATTTCAGTTATAAGTGAGACCTAGATTCGATGACAGATACTGTTTGCTGCATTGTACTATTGTAATATTCATTTGGCACTGTTGCCAAACTGACTGAAGGCTTAATTCAATAATTTACAATACAGGAAAAGATAACAGCTATATCATTTAATGTCCTGCCACTTAAATAAATCCGGTGCTCTGTTTCTCTGGACCTTTTTTTTTCTGGTGCAAAATACAACTGTGCTTTACTGTCTTAGGAGGATGGTGGTTAATTAAGCTCAGATGATTTTTGGCCACTTGTAGTGTTGATGAGCATTGGGTTTTCTGTGATGACTCCAGAACTGTTGCAACTATTGATAGCTGCTCTGTAGAGATGGGGAGAGAGTGAAACACTGCCTTGAATAAGCCTGTAACAACATAAGCTACAGTTGTGCTTGTACTCAAATGGGAGGAAAAAAAAAATGTGAAAATTTCTTCCAGCCTTTAAGGTCTATTTCAGACCCATTTCAGTCTTTTCATTAAGTATCTTGCCTTGCAGCCCTGCGCTCCCACCCAGGGACTCTGGAGGCAGAGGCAAAAGGGAATTGCTCCATTGCCTTCTTGCTCTAGATCTCGAGCAAGCCTAGAGGCAGGAATAGCTCTGTCTCTCTGCTCTCCCCTTTTCTGTGTTGGAGTAAAGCATCTGAGATGTTTCAAGGAGTTAGACTGAAATGCCTCATTCCTCCACCCCCCTCTCCTCCCAACCCCCTGTTTTGGGCTGAGGTATCTGGGACAACCAAACCTTTTAATCCCCAAGTTCGTTTACACAAGTCTTTACCATCTCTCATGGCACCCCTCTTGCTGCCCTGTGGCAGAAAGACTTGTGGAATCTCTTGGGGAAAAATACTGATGAAATACCACTGAATTAATCAGGACACTTTTTTTCCCCACTTGCAGTGTGACTGCAATTTCAGTATAGACAATATGCAGCAGCCTGATGAACGCTGAGTTTGGTGGAGGTGAGAGTTTTCTGCTTTATCAGATGGGTTGTTTGGTTTGGTTTTTTCTTTTCTGTCTAGAGAATATTAGCCCAAGTGCTTTAAAGTCAGTGAAAGCCTTTCATGAACTTCAGTGGGCAATAGATCAACCCCTACTGAACATCGTATAAAAACCTTAGACTCTTTTGTTTCCTTAGTCTTACCTGGATGTGAAACACTGTACTATGGAGTGTGTATTTATCCTCTGCTCACACCTGTATCTAAATACATGGTATATGTGCATCCTTACAAGTAAATACACACACAGAGGGGGCAAAGAGGGAAGAGATCTGCTGAGAGTGTCTCTGCTTCTATGTATATTGAGCACACTCTATGCAATAAATGATAATTGGTTTTCTAAATACTTGGGTGTTTGAAAGCTGCACCAGTTCAGTGTACAGTAGCCAGTGGTTGTAGAGGACAGCTGCTTTGTTTTCAAGCAGACACTTAGTAGGAAAAATCCAGCCACACTGGAATGGGTGGAAAAACAATAGTTTGCAAATAGTGTGAATACACCGAAGCAAACGATTCCTCTTTGGTTTCCAGAGGGCACGGTTTGCAATTCCCGTTCCTGTTGTGTAGGAAACATGCTGTAGTGTGAAGGACTACTTTGGTTTTGCAGTATTATGAGGTCCCAGACCTTGTAGAAAGCCAGATCCAATCACCGTTACAGGGGACTTAAATTGCAGGTGGATGTTTAAGCTCTGTGTACACGTTATTTAAATTCTGCTTATTTACTTTGAATAACTGGAACGACCTGGCTGCTGTGTAGATTCTTGCTTTTCCCACTAGGGCTTAAATACCAGGTGTGACTGAAGCTAGTCAGGAACCAGCTGTAGGAACTTGACACCAGAAATTATTTTGTATGTAGATAGAAAGGTTTCTATTCTGGAATAACACTTAGAAATAAGAGAGATGATGAAGATGATAGAAAAAAACATGTAGAGAGAATTTATATTTGGAGTCCAAATTACTATCATGGCAGGAGTCCTTAGGACACAGGCAGATCCAATAAGGAAAATTTCAGGCTGCCACCTACTTCTTTCCTTCAGATGATTGATAACTTGGGAATAAAATCTTGGAAAAGAAATCATCTTAAGCAATTAAGGTAATGTCAAACCAGGCAAGATTAAAAGGGTCTTTATTTTCTTACATGTAATTGAAGAGCAACGCAAAGGTATTTATAACATTTTAAATGCAAGGCAGATCCTGATTTTAAATTAGATTAATCAAGCAGGATATTATTGAAATATTTATCCTATTGACTGACTGATTTACATACGCTTGTCATGGCAGTATTGACACTCACTTAGTAGATTGAAACTCAATTTGAAACTTAAAAAGAAACTTAAATGACAAAATGATTTTTCTTGACCAGAAGTCGGTGAAGAAACAGGGTGAGGCAGAAATGTCTCCTCCCTCTTAGCCCTTTGTATTGACATAAAAACAGAGACCTGGTGCCTGGTGTGTGCTGTAGGGCATATTTCTCTGTTCCCAAGGGATTTTCCTGGATTGTGTCCACTATCCTGGCCAGAAAAGTCACCCCAGTTCACCCCTGGACATCGCATGGAGTGTTAAAGCAGAGAAATACGGAATGTATCTATTCAAGCTGAACGGCATCTCGTCTCTTTGGGTCTTCTTTAGGTGTCTGCTTTTTGGCTGAGTGTCATGTAATCAGTTGGATGCACCTCGAATCTTGAGTGTTTGTGTGCTGTGATGAGATGTCCTGTTTTCTGCAGCACCACCTGCAGATCTGCCTCACCCTTAGAATTATTTAGGTTTAATTGTTGTTTTGGCATCCTGGCCAAAAAAAACCAACCCCAAGCCACGTTCACTACTACCCTAAGGAGCAGAAGAGAACTAGTGATTTAAACAATCTGTATCTCAGATCTGGTTGGGATTTCATGGAACGTAGCTTTAGGATCAGACACCTCTGGTATTTTGGAAACCTGCTGAACACAGTGAGGTGTGATAGCTCCCTGGGAAGGAGCATCATCACCCTCCGTTGCAGAAAACATCAGGCAACCAAAATATAATTAGCATTGTGTATTTTGGTACTTTGTCAAGCCTTGAAAGCTCCCAGGCACTTTTAAAATAAACAGAATAAATGGGAGATAAATGAAACTGAACTCTGTTAAATATCATCAAGTAAGATCTGCTTTATTACTGGCAATTAAACAGTGAAAGTCAAAACACAAGCTATCATTATCACTCATTGATTAAAACCCAGTTAGAACATTGCATCTCGAACTAACCCACCGCTTTGCTCGTTATGCTTTTCAGCGTGAGCAACAGCACAATATTTCAGAAATAATTAGGAACGCAGCATAAGCGATCAGTGCTAATGGTCCTGAATAAAATTGCCAAAGCAAATGATTATAGATCAGCCAAAAGCCACAATTTGAAGCCATCATCTTTTGTGACTGTTTAATATCTTCGCGATGGTCTTTTTCTCTCGGCAAACACAAATGAAGTTCAAAGTCGTGCCAGTAATGGCATCCTACCATTTAGTGGAAGCTGCAATCATAACTTTGTAAATGCTCATTTTTTGGGAAAATAACTGCTAGGGCTTGAGTTGCTTGGGCGGTTTTGTCTCGTCTCTCTGTTTTAAATGAACTAATAGCAGTATTTCTGATGTACGGATGTCTCGCTGTCAAATGACTGTTCTTTTCCATTCAAGTAAAAAATGACCTTTATCCCCCCCCCCAAAAAAAAAGGCATAAATAGCTAAACAAAACCCAGCTGAAGGGAGGGAAAAAGCGGGTTGATGGGGCTGCCGTGAAGTGCTGTGTTGGAGCAGAGACGGGAAGGGCAGGGTTCAACAGGCAGCGCCAACCTGCCCGCAGGAGGGCTTGGTGCCAGGGCTACCTGGAGCAGAAACTGGCTGTGCCAGTGGGCTCCAAAACCTGGGAAAGACAGGGAAGGTAGAGAGGGAAGTCATTAAACCTTTAGCACAATCCTTGTCCCCTTCTGATGTCCATGTTTGACATCATTTCAATGCCATTCTGTTAGAAACAGCAGTTGCCCAAAATACTGTTTTCCTCAGGTGTCCCTGTTAATGTCTTTCCTGGGGCTCACGCTCCAGAGAAGAGCCTGTGGAGTGTGGGATATTGTGGCCCTTGGGGAGATTTGGTATGATTTGTCCTCATATCCCTTGTGGGGATGTTTCTGGAGGGAAAACAGAACCAGAAATGCTTTTTGTAGGCAGGTAGGAACATTCATACATCTCCAGTACCTGCTCGACAGCCAGTGCCAGCTTTGCTGGTTGGCATCTCATTACCCTCTCAGCTCCTTCCTTTTATCTCTACTTCCGTTATTTGTTGTAAGATGACAACTTTAAGAAAAAGGAATAATCTAATAATAATAATAAATATTTCTATTTTGATCCAGATCTTAAAAGCTGTAATTTCAAATCAATCTTTGCCAATGTTATCCTCCAAATTATTTTTCAAACCCATTTTCCAGCTGGGATTTACACTGATCCCTCCACACTACTCTATTTAACGCTTAGAGAACACTATGGTTTCTACCATTGCCTGCTGTTTAATTTAAATTCCCTGTTTAAGAAGCTCCCAAAAACTCATCTAAGCCTTACACCTTCTCACCACCTGGAAACCTCTATGGAAGGGACAGTCTGAGGTCGGGCAGGAAAACAGGAGTCCGGGCTTTGGACCTCCTTGTGCTTATCTTGGCCCATGGAGTTCTCTGCAATTTTGTCCAATTTCACTGCTTGGGCTGGAGATGGAAATTGAGATGAGGCTGTCTACGTTCTGAACAGTCTGATGGGAGCTTTTGTGTGGGGGACAATAATGAAGTGCAGGGAAAACATTTCCTATGTATTACGTTTCAGTAATTTTCCTCTAATCCAAAAATGACAAAAATGCTGTAATTCTACGGAAATCTTGCATACTTGGTTTGCGTATTTTTCCTGGCTACAGTAGGAACTGATAACAGGCTGCTAAATTACTGCTTAATAAACCACTAAATGAGTGCCATCCAAGATAACGGGGCATTAAATGACGAGTACGTAGGGGAAAAAAAAGTGGAAATGCAGAAAGGACTGCAAGAGGACTCTCTACAGAGAGGGAAATTGGATTAGTTATCTCATCTATGCTAGTGTGAAATTCAAACTGAAGCAGATTTTTAAAAAAAAAAAAAAGAAAGTAAGTGGTTTGATGCCTTAATGTGCCAAAGGAAGAAGAACACTCGGTGCAGGAGCTACTTCTCATCACGGCAAACTTGAGCTGGGCTGGAGAGTATTTCAATTACGGGGGTAATGTGAGCAGTAAAATGTAATCCATGCAAAGGCAAAACGAAATAAAAAGCAACAGCAAACCCCCAAAAGCATTAAATAATGTAAAGATGATTATTATAAAGCCGAAAAAGACAAATCAAAATAGAGGTGGTGAAGAATTTCAGGCTGTGAAGATAAAAGGCTGGATGTTACTTGAATTTGGACTCTCCATCCCCTGATTTCAGTGGGGTTTAGGTGTGTTGTCCTTCCCCTTGGGGTTGGGACCCTGATGAGGACAAGGGGGAAGGCACCGTGAAGGTCCACAGGGAAGTGCTTAGTGTCAATCCACGTGTCACAGGCTGGTGTCATCCATCTGTGGGAAGGGCTGTCCCAGAAGGTTGGGAACATATTTGCTTGGCTCGTAGTCAGAAAATTATATCATCTTGAGTGATAGTTAATGTGCCCACCGTGTAGTGTCACCGGTAGGGTTATGACAAACCATCTGAAGGCCATATTTCTGGGGAATGACATAATTGGTGATAGATACTGCTCTAATTTAGGTAGGTTTGGAGTGCAGAGTGGTAAAGGGGAAAAACCAGAAAAAGTCAGGTGTTGCACCTTTCCTCTCCTCGATAATTGTGTCCAACTGAATTTGCAACACGTCTTGTTTTAACGCTTCTTATTTTCTGTCTGCTTGTATTTTCATGTCTTCATTACCTTGAAAACTATACGGGCATTTTAGCAAAATGTCAGTGGTTCTGTTATTTTAACTTGCAGTGAGTGCCCAATTCTGGGCTGACAAAAGTGCTCTTCTCCCAACTTCTCCCTATAAATTACTTACCGATAGGGGCAGGACAACATTTTGCACAGATCAGATTGTGTGTGCCATAAAACCTTGAATCAGGTTAGGTTTCCTTAAAATATATATGAATTTCAGTTGATTTTTTTTTTTTTTTTTCAAATCATGGTTTAGATTTTTAGCCCAAACTGTAAACCCAAGCTATTTTAAGGTATAAAATGTGAATCAGGCTGGATTCTGTTCATGG
Source organism: Nycticryphes semicollaris (assembly GCA_013400055.1). Classification (NCBI taxonomy): domain Eukaryota; kingdom Metazoa; phylum Chordata; class Aves; order Charadriiformes; family Rostratulidae; genus Nycticryphes; species Nycticryphes semicollaris. The sequence goes on from VXBJ01003717.1 coordinate 1,322,275, forward strand.
GATTTCATTCTTTTCCATACAAATGTTAGGCACTTACCTTTCGGGTCAGTCTTGATCTGTAAAACACAGGAACATTTAAAGAAATATAAATCCTGGGTGATTAACATGTGAAGAAATCAAATTTAAATCTTCAAAACTTGTGATCTGTAGCTATCTGTCCCTGAAGGGGTTAAAAAAGTGTAGATGTGCAGGTTGTTTATATTAAAGCTTTCCTAGCTCCTAAAGCTGTGCTTCAGTACCTCCCCAGTAATCATCAATTTCAACTTCCTATCATAGAAAATCTGGAAAATAGATGTGGGAACAAAAATGAACCTGGAATCCAGATAAACTTCGTGTGGCTTCAGATGTTAGAAGGGGTGCTTATTTATGATTTTTTCTTTTTAAAAGGAAACTTCCAAGATGAATGAATAACCCAGGTTTGTTGCTTGATTTCTGTACTTCAAAATGCGTTTTATTCACACGGAGGGATTCCTGCTCCCTAGATCTTACTGGGCACCTTTAATGTTAGGTGATTATTCTGAGACTCTTTATAAAGAGAAGATGCAGTTGCTGGTCAGTAGGCCTTGCAAGTCAATGGCATCATGGGGATGGGAACAAAAACTACTTCAAATTACAATCAAATTAATAGGATACTAAGGAGATGTTCCTTCCTCCGAGGCAAAATTGTGGATTAGATATGCACCACCATTTTAATTTCAACACCACCCCCAATTTGGTGCACTGTCAGCTTGTCAGCAGAGGCTGGGGGTTAATTTAGTAAAAAAAGAATAAGTGTGTACTAATTAGACGATGACAAGTTATAGCTGATAAGGTCACTTGTCAGGCAAATATGAATTCAATATCTATTGCATAAATGACTACATTTTCTCTGGCCTAGAGCAAGCTATTTGTATTTTGCAAACCCAAAAATGTTTACAAGAAAGATGCAGAGAAAACTGTTTTATTTCTACTACATTCAGTGTGAAGCAGAATAAATCTAATTAGACACAGTAGTTGGAGGTATAATGTTATATTTTGATTTAAGTTGCATTATATCATCAATGATTTCAGTAGCTTTAGACTAATATGACTGGAATATGAATCCACTTAATGCCCAACAAGATGTTATTAGAGATTAACCCCTGCAGTTTATTTCCTATTGCCTGTATGTGTTTATATTTATGTATAAGCTGCAGGAAAAGTAATCAATCATCAAAATCTATTTGGCATAAGTGTATGAAGTGAGACAATATTAGAGGATAAGGAAATCACGTTCCACAAATGACAGATTTTGTGTTGGAGGGAAGGCCAGCCAAGCACGTGGGTCAGAGTTTGAGTAGATTTTAACCTACAAAGGCCTTTCCCAGGGGCAGTTTGGGGCACAGTCTGGGAGCAGGAGCCCGTGCTGTGGTTTGGGGGGAATGGCAACCTGGAGGGCTGGTGGGACAATAAATCCATATAAACAAAAACCTGTCCAAGAGCACACAGCAGTTCAACAAAGGGGAAGCTGGTTCCAAAGGATGGAGTTTCTTCTGTGATTGTTACAACATACTTTCTATTTCCCAAATGATCTTGAGCTTTGCATGTGCTGCTGATAGAGCTGGGAGGGGGATAGGAAAAAGAGTATCTCCTACACGTGTTGGATAAAAGAATGGTTTGTGTTGGAAGGGTCCTTAAAGATTATCCAGTCCCAGCCCCCTGCCCTGAGCAGGGACACCTCCCACCAGACCAGGTTGCTCCAAGCCTCATCCAGCCTGGCCTTGAACCCCTCCAGGGATGGGGCAGCTACAGCTCCTCTGGGCAGCCTGGGCCAGGGTCTCATCACTCAGAGCAAAGAAGTTCTTCCCCAGATCTCATCTCCATCTCCCCTCTTGCAGTTTGAAGCCGTTACCCCTCATCCTATCACTACATACCCTTGTGAAAAGTCCCTCCCCAGCTTTCCTGGAGCCCCTTTAGGGACTGGAAGGGGCTGTAAGGTCTCCCCAAGAGCCTTCTCTTTTCCAGGCTGAACCCCTCAAACTCTCTCAGCCTGTCCTCAGGGCTCCACAGGAAGGTGAGGGCTCTAACAGAGGGAGCTGCCCTTTGCTTTTGAACCCTCCTTTCCCTCTCCTGCTGCCAACCTGCCCTTGAGCATCCCTCTCGGTGGGCAGGGGCTCAGGGTGACACTTCCAGCAGGTGAGATGTGACTTCAGTCTGCTGTGCAGCTTTCTTGGTGGTGTCTGCTTAAATGGGGAATGTAAATGAACTAATGAAGATACAGAAACCAAATTTCAGGTAACTTTGGCCCCGGTGTGCACGTGTAACGTGTGTGTGTGTAGCACAGCTCCAGCATAACAATATATCTACAGGTATCTGCTACCTTTTTATCTGCCACTAAAGTGACTATGGAATGATGTGCATGGAAATAAACTGTTTCTGGTTTCCTAGATCTATGTAAAATGTTTGCAACATACAAAACACCCTATCACTCTACAGTTGCCTTGTCACTAAAGGATGATCTGGACTTTCTCCAGCCCCTAACCACTAGTGTGAGTTCTCATTAATGTCTCAAGAAGGACATCTCTGTATCTTCTGTTTGTTTGGGAGCAAAAGTGAATAATGTTCCCAGGCAAACAATGAAGTGATGTTGCTTATTTGGGGAAAATGCTGTTCCAAAAAAACCAGTATGACATATAGGATGTTACAGACCAGTGTTTTGTGAAGAGAAGACATTTTAAAGTTCTGGTGACTTCCCTTGCTGCCATGGTGAATAGTTGGATTACTTCAGTAATCTTTCACTTTTCCCCTCAAAACCCTCCTTCTTCTTTTGTGCCCAGTTTGGAACCATCAAGTACACTTACTCTATCTCTGAGGACTTGTAGGGCTGCAATGAAATGTGCATTTGTCATTATAAAAGTATCTTTGGCCACGAGAATGTTTCATTCCTACCAGCGGCAGCTCACTCCATGGCAAAGCTCACAGGAGTCTTGATTAAAAGACCTGACTCCATAAGTAGAAGTGAATGACTTACAGGTAATTATAGCAGGCTGAAAAGCCAGGAGCATGATGTTTGGAGCTAAACAATGTCACAGATAGTGCCTTAATTAGCAGCAAAAGTGATTTAGCAGAGTAATATTCTAATACCAATTCAATTGCTACAAATTATTAATAACAATAAGCACAGAATAACCAAGATCCACTAACAATGAGATGCAATATCTGTCAGAGGAAAACAAAGTGCCCCCTTAATAATGAGATTGTAATTAGAATAGAACAATAAAGCATATATTAATATTGAGCAAAGGACAAAATACCATGGTGCTATGCTATACAGGATGGGGGGGGGGGGGGGGGGGGGGGAA
>VXBJ01003717.1:1325606-1422634 GCA_013400055.1 Nycticryphes semicollaris
AGTCCTATTGCCAAAATTTTAGAAGGTTCTAAAAATCAAACATAAAAAAGTAAAGTCATAAAGATTAGGATTAAAGTCTATAAATTCACCTTTTGCTGCAAAGCTGATAGGACTTTAGACAGCTTTCTCCTTGAGCTGCCTTACTCAGACAAGGATTGTCACCAGATGGACCTTGCACAGAGGGAGGGAAGCAGAGAGACCCAGAGGAGTGGAGGCCGTGGGTCTTCCATGGGTCTGAAAACTACCTCCATGTTTCAGAGTTGCCCTTGTACTTGCTTCCCTCTGAACTCCTGCAGAAGAAGCTGCAGAGAGCCTTATCTCTGGATCCTAATTGTGATAACTATGCCATCAACTGGAGCAATTACTAACATAAATCCTGAGCTGGTAGGTGTGGGTTTTTTTTCTCTGTTTCCTGGAACCATATAATTCCATGAGAATTAAACATTGCTTTTAATATTTATTGGTTTGGGTTTTTTGTAGAGTTTAATCCTGGAGTTTAATGAAAGAATATAGAAAAGGAGAGTTCTGGAGGCTGAAAAACAAATGCAAGGTAGGTAAAAAGAATCTACTTGCATTATTATTTGATGGGTCAGGATTATAATCTAGTTTTATGGAAAATGTGTACTTGGCCTGTGATTTTTGTTTGTTTGGAGTCGATAGAGCCAAAACTAGGGAAGCTGTAGGATCTGCATGTAATAAGACTGATGAGAGGACTGTTTTACAGCTGGTACAGGTGTAATAACTTCAGTGAAAAAATGGTTCATCGCTATCTCAGATGTGTTCATTCATCCAGCCCCTGCACATTGCCCTGCCAGACTGATCCATCCAATATTTTTGTGAAAATACAGATCAGCATGTTTCTCAGAGTTGGGTTCCTATACACACACACCAGCAAGCAATTTTAGTGATAGTCACAAGAATTTTTCGTCCAGATGGTCGTGAAAAAATGCCTCACATCCCTAAGAAGTTTTTTTTTGTAATGTAGGCATGATGACCACAGCCTAAATAATACTGTGTGGTTTGAAATTACTCTGTGAGCTTGAACTCTGTGACAACCACATTTTCTGTCCCAGGCAAGTGCCAACGATAATAATAATAATATAAAAAATTTGAATATAAATCTTATTTTTTGCCCCCAAGAGATTGGAGGAGAAAACAAATCAGAACTGTGAAAATCCCAGTTGCAGTGCTGGTGGTAGCAGCTTTCCCCAGGAATGTCAAGTAGGTATGAATGCCGTGAATTCCAAGAAGTTTTCAGTGTTAATTTCTGCTCAACAAGAAACACACACACGTAAACAGCGATCAATAGTCGCTAAATGAAAAAGAAGTAGCAAATCGATGGCTAGAGACGTTTTATTTTCAAGCTTCTGCAAACAATGGAAGGGATGATCGGGCTGTGATTACGTGGAAGTAGCAGATACTGTTTTGGCTCTTAAAAGTTAGTGGGGAAGGACTTCACCCGTGCTGGTGTGTGCAGATCTGTTGAATGGGAATATTAAGCAGCATGGAAATGGGATTTGGGTTTCCATTGCTAAGTAAAGTAGGTTTAATCTTATTTTTTTCTGTTGGGTTTTTTTTCATTTCCAAGGTCTGTTTTCTGAAAACAAATGAAATCCTTCTCATTGTTACTATCCGCTTACATCACTTTTTCCCCTAGTGGAAAGTTTCTATTTCCCATAGGGCACATCTATCGTTCTCACCATAATAAAATCTAAGATCTCACAGGTCGGTGCTTTAATTGAGGCATTGGTTGTGAAGATACAAAGAGAGTGGATTTGACTATGAAACTCCAAAGGAATCTATATTGGAAACTGTGTGATGACTCTAACAGTACATTGTATGAAGATGCAGCAGCCTCAGCTCTGGAATGAGTGGCCTCAAAATGGTTTTATGCTGACATTCACAAACACAGGACCCCGCTCTGCTGGTGACCTCTGCAAAGCAATGTCTTCAAAGTTGGCTTGTTACAGGAAGTGAGAGATTGAACACGGGCCGTGGGCTCCTTCCTGGAGGTCTCTGGGTGTGAACAAAATCAGTGAATGTCACTGGGGCCAGGGAGAAGTCCTGGGCAATGGGGGATGAACGGTTTCAGCTTGGTTTGTGCTCATCTGAAGATTTGGAAGCTGACTCCCCATCAAATACTTCTATTAAATGGGAGAATTATATTCAGTTATATTGTACTTTAAAATAGTGTGCTTCAGTAAACTATTTCAGTTTTATATTATTGTGCCATCTGAAGTTTAATTTTTTAGACTTAAATTTTCTATTGATGGCAATGGAAAATGCTCAAATTATTTTACAACCTTAATCACCTGCTAATTTCAACTTGTTGGCAGTGTTAATAAAGTAAAATTGATTTATCTTTGAAGCTGCCACAAACAAAAAATGGAAAAAAATATCCAATTACTTCAAAAGTACCAGGATGTTATTTTTACAAAGTTAATAAGCCTTTCATACGTAGAGATGAAATGACTTGATACGAAATGGAAAGAAATAGTAAAATGCAAAGCAGAGAAAATAAAAATTTTTAAAAATGTAATTAATTGAAGAGATTAGGAAGTAGCAATTATTTAAACCAGTATAAAAATGGGTTAGGCCTTTCAGGCTATAGAAGAGTCTTACACACTAGAGCCATATAGAAAACATAATAAAACTCTAGTAATGACTTCCACGAATTCAAGTATGCTCCACTAAACTTCGGGAACTGTAAATAACATCTTTCTGACAGCTAAATCAATGCAGCCTAAAAATTTGGAAGTGCACCCTCAAAGAAGCCCCTGAACTGTAACCTCTTACTCACCATATGGCTGTGTGCTCAAGGGAATTCAAAAAAAGGCATTTGTCTTGGAAATGAAGTATAATAAGGAAGACTCTCCCATAATATGAGCCTAGCCCATGTTAGTATTAAATAATTAGTGTTCCCCTGTATCCAGCAGGTGGGAAAGGACTTGGGAAGCATCACAGTGATAGACTCTGTTGCCCACTCAGAGTAACTCCAGCTTCCAGGTGGAAGCTTCCATGTCTGTTTAGGGAAAAGCTGCAAAACCCTTCACTAAATAGAAGAGGTGAGGCTTTTGGAAATGCTGAGCTTTGCCCTGATTCTTCCCTTGTCAAAGCAAGACGAAAGCCGTTGCAATCTGTGAAGCATAAAAACGCCAGCACTAAGTCCTTCTCACTGTCACAGCAGCTAATTGCTGCTAATGCAGGTTGTCACTTCTTTATTGAAGTTATTATCATTGCTGCATTGTCATTTCTTTCTTTGTGGGCTTCATTATGGTAGCGGCTGAAACCACAGACTGGTGTGAATATATCGAGTAGTGCAGGAAATAGTTATCTTGAGCCACGTGGTGCTTTGTGGCGTCCTCCTGTTCAAGTCACTGGCAAGTGGTAGAGCCAGCAATTGCTCACGGGCACGAGTCCTCTTTGTCACGAGAGGATTGATTCGTCCTTTATGTTGCCTTGCACTGAGGACACTGAGATTCATGTTTCTCACACGCTGCCTTATTTTGTCTGGTTTTTGCCCTGGAGTTAGAAACAGTTTGTGGTTCTGGTAAAAGACAGGAAATGGAAGCAGTGAAATTGCCCATTCTCATTCTTAAAATTAAATGTATAAGAGGAACAGTTCTGTATAAGCCTCTCCAGAAATGAACAGGGACAAGTGGCTCGCTCTCTGTGACTCTCTGGTTTAAGGCAGTGTTTGGGATAATATTTTCCAAGTGCAATATGTGCAAAACTTGGGTGATGGATTAGACAAATACCATGTTTTCCCTTCCTGTCTATGGTGCCTTGTTCTTCCATCTTGCTTGTGTTCTCATGTCTTTTTTGATAATAGTATTTTTCTTGCTAATACAAGAAATACTAGGTCCTGGTTTTGTATCTGAACGTATGTGTGGCTGTTCCCTGAGTACTAGCTTGGAGCTGGGATGTTGCTGCTGCATGTCAGACCCAGACCATTGATGCATTGCATGAAAGGGGAAAATAAATGAGGTGCCAGAGGAAGATGATGCTGAAGATCACACCCGAGAGACCTTCTCTCTCATCTCTCCCTGTCCACATTGGCCCATGCTGGGGCCTCCAGGTGCTGGAGAAGCAGCTTGTTCCATTAGGAGAGTATCTGACTGAGATCATGTCTTTCTTCAGCACTGGAGGCAGTCAAACCAGTATCTCCTAGAGCATCCCAGTTGGGAGTGGAGGGGAGAGGTGTGGTGCAAATAGCAAAGTCTTTCAAGGAACAAAAATGAGGTAAAGCCTGCTAACATCAAATCAAAGTATCTAAACAATTTTATAGCCCATCCTCTCTAGACACAGTCGTGGTCCCTCGTCCTGCATCTTGCCAATAGCCCCAAAAAATGTTATTGTTTCTGAAATGGGAGGGGAAGGGCTGCTCACCTTTCTGTGGCTCCCCACCACCCCTCCACCTGCCCTGTCACTGAGGTGCTCACTTTTGCTGCTTTTGTTGTACCAAGGTATCTTTCTTCTTCACTGATGGCAGGAAATGAGCTGAACCACCTGGCACCCCATCACATGGAAACAAAGGCTTTTGTTTAAATGTCACTCTTCCCTCTCCTGAGAAGGTCACTGCGTTACCAGTCATCCTGCCCTGCCAGATGCTTGGAAGTCATTTACAGAAATTCAGCTTTCAGGGTTACTGTTTCCCAAAGTTGTGAAAACTTCTGTGTTGTCCAAGGGAGACCTAATTATTACCATTCTCTGACTCATCAGTGGGTGACCGAATGCCTCTGGTTGTTCAGAGAAGCCTTAACATTTCCAGGCTGGACTAGTTCATCTCCACAGTTTGCTGTTAGAAATAGCAAAGATGTCACTTGTCTTAAAATATATGGTCTGCTGTTCTGTTCCTAAAGGTGCTGTTATGCTAACAATAAATCTGTGAGAGACTGCAGGCAGAGTGTGGGATGTGATGTATTCAATATTCATCGTGCTGTGACCCAAAGGAGTATCAGGACACTCTACATCATGAAATTTCTCTCTCTAATTTAACAGTTTCGAAACGACGGGCCAAAACACAGCCCGGGAGGTTGCAGTTGCATCTTCAATGGTATTTAAGCCACTAAGCCAAAGGAAAGAGTAAAAATACAGTTACTACCTTGTTTTCAAAATGAAGGTACAGACTGGCAGGTTTGGCTTTTAATATTTATATTGTCCATAGCTAATTTTCAGAACCTGATAGCTTTTACTGACATTTTCCTTTTTCTTCATCTTTAAACATGGAAAACTCATTTGCTTCCCTGATGGGGTCAAGACCATCAGCAGAGCAAAGGACAGTTGCAAAGGCCATCTCTATATTAATCCTGAATGTATTTATTCTTTTATTTGAAGGGCAGAAGCCACCAGGAATCAGATAAAATTTTGAGGGGTTGCAACAGCCTTTTGGAATGGGTGGGAAACCAAGAAAATTTGGATAAGCTGTCCAGGAGGAAGACAGAAACTGCAGAAAAAGTGAGAAGATAACTCTCCTCCTCTTTCTGAACAGAAAAGAGCCTCAGAATTGAAAGAAGGGAGCAGGGAAGCTCACATCTTTGCAGTGAACCTGGTGCCCAAGTAGGCCTGTTCATAAGCTGCTGTAGGGAGCTACCAACAGGCTTGTTTGCTCCCCCGGTATCACATCCTTGGGTAAAGCACTGGAAAAACCAAGCTGTGCCTGTGTCTTTTCTCACCTAAGATCTGCAACCTGTATTTGTCCTCTATTCCTAAACTGAGTAATAGAATCACAGAATGGTTTGGGTTGGAAGGGTCCTTAAAGATCATCTTATTCCACTCCGCTGCCCTGGGCAGGGACACCTCCCACCAGACCAGGTTGCTCCAAGCCCTCTCCAACCTGGCCTCCAGGGATGGGGCAGCCACAGCTTCTCTGGGCAACCTGGGCCAGGCTCTCACCAACCTCAGAGTAAAAAATGTCCTGATAGCTGAGCTAAATCCACCCTCTTGTAGTTTGAACCCGAACTAGAAGAGCATAGATTTAGAAAAGGTTGAGAGAATGGCTTTTCCAATGCATTTAAGATAAATTCTTGGCATTAAAACATTGGATATAATCCATAAATCTCAGTTGACGGCGGAGAGAATGGAGGGACCAGAGACAGACAGATGAGGTGACTGGCGTTGTGTGGACAACCCGTGGCTGAACCAGGCCTGGCACCCGTTTCCAAAGAGCAATCTAAGGTGTCTCTGCTGGGTGCTTACCATGGTTGCTCTTTCAATGTGACATTGCTGGCAGCCAGCACTGCTCCAGAGCTCCAGAGAAGCAAGAGCCAGTAGCAGCCATAGGAGGAAAACTTGAGACCATTTTGGTGTGAGGAAACAGTTTTTTGAGCACTTTGGTTGCTTTACTGCTCGTTTCGGCTTCTCAGAATTGTGTCTAGATTTTAACCCAGAAAGTGAGCTCTCCTTTCTTAACACTAATATTAAGCAATGTTTAACTTTCAACGATAGTGTAAGGAGATGGTTGTCCTGCATCCTTACAACTAGCACACAGACTTTAAAGTAATGATCTCTGAGTTTATCTTCATCACCCTTCTTGCCTCTGGTGCTCTGCTTAGATCAGATTATCTCATTTAAATAGCAATGGGTTATGAAAAAAAATAGTCTAAGTCTATTCCTTTGCTGTTTGACTGTGCGTGCATACATTATTTTATCCCCTAAGGCACTTGAAAGAAAACCCCAAAGACCCTTGTTGAGTCATGTAAAAAAAATCTCTGCTGGAAAATAAGAGTTGGAGAGAATATTACTCTTTCCATCATCTTTCTGTATAGAGAGAAATGTAAAGGGTATATTGAGTAATTGAATTACCATTTGGGGGTAGTAGTAATACCTAGCTCTGCTGTACAGCACATTTAATCCTTAGATTTAAAATTCATTTATAGGTCAGTATGATTCTCATTCGACATGTCTGGTAGAAAGAAGGAAGAAATGACTGACCAATGTCATCTAACAACCAGAATTACCTGTCAAGCCCCAGCCCACGGGACTGCTCTGCTCAGCATCGTAACTAGTTCCCGATTTTCCCACTCGGTTCTATTACTCCTAAACTGATGCAAACCATCCATACAATAAATCAAGGAAGTTTTGCCCATGGCTGAGGGCTTGACTGTTACCATGAAGCGTATTTCAGAATGCCATGTAGTGAAAATCAGCCCAGCTCCACTCGAATCAATGCAGTTAATTTATACCTGGGTATAAATTAACTTATCTCTGTGAAATCTTTGAACAGCGTTTGCTGTTCCTTTAACTGACAGCAGAATCAGGGCAAAGCTGCCGTTGTGATCTGCTCTTGGTGCCTGGGAATATGAAACATGAAATTCTTTATCTATTGTTAAGTCTTCAAAAAACTGAACACGTTAAGGTAAAAGTGAGCTCCTGGTATCTTTTAACTCAGTTGGCCCAGGATACTGGTCTCATTAAAAGACAATCCTCTAGCAAGAAAGATGAAGATGACAAAAAAAGTTTGAAAAGTGAAAGCTTTTTGGAAAGAAGGAAAAGGTTAGACTTAGAAATACACAACATGGGTGTAAAAATATCTTTGTTCAGCACCAACCTGTACTGCTCCTCCAGTGATTCGTTTTCCAGCATCACCACCTATTTCACAACTGCTGAAAGCAATCAAGAAATAGAGGAATCCTCTGCTCTAAAAGATGGGTACAAGTGTTTTACTTAGACTAGTAAAGAAGGAAATGAGGTGTGAGAAGTACCCAAGAGAGCTGGTAGATGCTGTGCTGGCACATTGGGCAATTAAAGGGAAAATTGGGTTCCTAACCAGGTGGTTGTTGTGTTCAGTTCAGCAAATCTGGGCCTGAACCAGTGACTGCTCCCTTGAAATCTCTACAAATACTTTAATATGAAGTCCTTAACATGGAGGATGTTACTGAAACAGGCACTTCCTATTATTTAACAGAAAGTCTGATCCTGAGACTTACATTTTTACCTCAAATCTATTAGGTAAAACATTATCTAGTTTAATTTAAATCATTTTTTAAAATACTACTGAAGTCTGCACTCTGCTTCTCTTTCTGCATTTCAAACAGTTGCTGACTCATGCACTACATAATTAATTTAAGTATCATTTGAGGTTACTTTAATACAATTTCCTCCTAAGTACATGAGTAACGTTCCAGCTATTTAGAGTTCAATACATTAATTGTAGACAAAAGTCAGTTGTCGTGGTTTCTATCTCGGACCAAGTATGAAGGGTCAGTTCTTTCCCAAATTCATTATAACCTCAAAGAGCTCAGTTACCGTTTTGTGTCTGTTTGGAGATGAGTCTGTAATGAGTCACATGAGTTAATCCCATTTATAATGTTTTATGAGGCAGGATTGTCAAGTTACAGGCTTTGAATTGGAAGAAAGATTCAAAAAAGGAATGACCTAAGAATACCAAACCCTCACTGTGAACAACACCCAGCCAGGCAGAAAGAACGTTCTACCTTACAGTATGTTAGTAACCTGTTGATATTTTAATTAAGCACAAGAAGGAGAATGAGGGGAAAGCTTCCAAGCTTCCTCCAACCACGCTTTCTCCTCTGAAATGAACCCGAGGATGCCCAGCAGGTGGTTCAGTGCCAGGGTGGGTTGTGGAGGTTCTGTCACCATTCCAGCTGGAGGCAAAAAAACACCTAATGCTTTGGGCATTAAGCAGGATTTTCTTTCATTTTGGGTTTTTATATTGGATAGTCCTTATGGTTCTTCCCAATTCAGGACTTGATAAACAAATGCTTTTATTTGTGTTCAAGTTAAATAGGATTGAAAGGCACTTTTCTAGTCTGGAGGCATTTGAAGGGAATGATACTGTGTGGAAACTAAACCGTCCATGGAACGCTCCCATACACCTCACTAAACTGTTCTGATTTTCAGTTTTCAGTCTGGTTCCATTTGTGGGCTTGGGAGTTGGTTACGCTGTGGCTAAGAAATGTCTTTCAGGTGCGTGGTGTTAGCCAAGTAAAAATTGCACTTTTTTTTTCTCAATGTTACAGTTTAGAACATTTTTTTTAAAGCCATTGTCTGGAGTACAGCTTTCTTTTGATCTTGAAACGAGCTTTCCTGGTTCAAAGGCAGCACCTTGTGTTGCTTAAAATTAAAGCATGTCCTAATAAAAAAGCTCCTTAGTCACTTGTTCATGCGAATAAGTACTGTTAGTTTTAGTAATTACTTCTTCTTTCTGGAAGAATTATGATACCGATACAGATTTATCAGTCACAAACAGTAATAGTGGAAGTTTTTACCTGTGCTGCAGCTCATGAATGGCAGCAGACTTAGTAGTTTCCATAGCAACAGCATCTCCACTTTCCAAGGTCAAAAATTCCTCCCATCCAATCAGTGGAAAGTAAAGTGTGTCTTCCTGTGACTACCTTGATATTCTGTAAAAACAGGAAGAGATATTGGGTAATTAAAGGGCAGATTCAAAATAAATACCCCAATTTTCCCTGTGTACAATCATGTTCCGCTGCACCGTTTGAAGACGCAGATGCTAAAAATGTAATTAATGATCTAGGTGGGATAATCCCAGCGTAGACACAATTCCCAAGTGACAGAAAGCTGGAAATGAGGTGAATGAAAAGCTCATGTAATGTCTGAGACCATCCCTCCACTCCCTGGGGCAGAGAGATCGTTGGCAAAGCCCGGGTTTCTCCAAGGAAGCAAAACCCTCCTGTGGTCCATTCGCCAAAATTTACTGGGTCAGGACAAAAGGTGTTTGCAAAAATAATCTTTTCTGGACTCCTAAATGTTCATCGTTCTTTATGATGCTTCTTGCCCTATAGGGCTTCTGATCCCAGGAAGGATCCTTTGGTGGATGAGTTGTAGCGTAAGCAGTTACCGATGGGGATGGTAGGTCTCTTACAGGAGGAGAGGGCAGCACAATGTCATATGTACACTGTGTAAAAAACCCACAGACGTTTTCTGTGTTCAGGTTTATTCTTCAGAAGCGAAGCATTCACCCATAAGGATTTACATAACAATTTGCTTTCATTTCCTTTGACATTTCAGTCAACAGATGATGAATTAAACCAGGAAAAAAGTATCTGTTTGGCCTATACTCCCAAAGGGCAAACTAGTCATTTACTGTTGGGAATCAGTTCGTAAAACACATGAAACCAGAAATCACTTAATAAAATGGGTTTACAAAATCATAAAATCATTCTAAACCTTTTAAAGGCTGAAAATTTCCCACTGAGAAACTACATTTATTATCTGCATTTATGGATCCCTATTATCTTCTCACTTGTCTCGTTTTTCATACCAGTGTGGAAGAAAAAAAAATCATCCAAGGTTGCCCTGAAACTTATTGGTGATATGAGTGAGAGAGATGGTGTTTAGAAAATGAAGAAATTCAAGTCTTCTGGAAGTCATCCCACCTCTACAAGGGACCTAGTTCTGTTCATAGGGTTTTACAAAGCTCACCTAAACGTTGTAGGTGGACTCGGGGGGGAACACATAGAAACCGGCTGCCAGTTCAGGCAGGGAGTGCCCAAACCTTGAGAAATATAGAAGTTCTTGAAAGAAAGGATGGAAAAAGCAGAGTTCCTTTTAATCATTTGAGAGGCCTTACTTCACACGCATCAGGGGTCTAGAAGCACTTCTGCGTTGTTTAAAAGTATAAATGGTTTGAGCAGTTTAAAAAATGGAAATGAAAGTTTCAATAATTCAGTCAAAGTTGAAACAGAGAAAAAAGGAGCTGGATGGTGCCTCTGTACATCATTCCTGCCCCAAGCAACAGTAACTGCACCTAAAATGCCCTCAACAAATATTTGCCCATTGTGCTGCAACGATCTGTGGTGACACAAGTCTTTCCATAACTTCCTCTGGAAACCTTGACATCATCGTTGGTGTAAAAGTTTCTCCGAACATCAGCTATAAATACCTTTATTTGTTTACTCTCAACAGACGTGGACGCTGCTCTCTATGCCATCATTATATTTGAAGAACATTACTAGATTTTTTATTAGAGGACTCCTCTTTTGTTTATCTGAGGTCATTGTTTTATCATCTCTTCTCGTTTCTGTCTCTTCTGGATTATTTCAGCAGAACTGACGTTTCTCTCCAAGGGCACAGTCCTCCAGCCAGAGCAGAGCGGTGACAAAAAGCCATTTGCTATTTACACATTCCCAAATGAGGGTGGTTATTTTAATTTCTTTTTATTATTATTATCATTATTGCATTCAGTTCAGGTTCCACTCTAAGCCCTCCTTCAAACCACCTGCCTGTACTGAAGGTGTGCATTGATTATTTCTACGTTAAGTGCGAAACCTTGTACCTGACTGAATCACATCATACTTATTTCACGCCCTTTCTCTTGTTTGTCAGTATTTGTCTGGGAGCTGGTGTACACATCTCTGATATTTAAGACCAAAAAGAAACCCTTAGCTTTTTTATCTTGTACCTGATCAAAAAGTTAGAATTTTTTTTAATTAATTACTAAGATTTCAGGTTAATTCCTCCTATATTAATTTTGTGACTTTGACTCCTGCCTTGCCCCGTGTCCCAGTTTTGCCCTTTTTTTCTGACTCTGGGTTAGCAGGAGGGATCTTCTGCTGGCAGGAAGATTCTTCAAGCACCTGTGACCAGTGTGCCCAGTAACACCATTGAGGGAAAAGTTTCCATTTCCCATTTACTGACAGAGCAGCTTGCTGGGCGCCAGTGTTCTCCATGAGTAGATAATGAGCAGTATTTGCCTTTGGTTTGTCCTCTTTTGCTGAAGTTACTGTAATGAATTTTGCACGTTCACACGAGCTGTGTGTTTCCTTGGTGTTTCTATTTGCATTCACCTCCTGTGCTGGGTGTTTTTCTCTGGTTGTTGTTTGTGACGTGGACAGAGAGCGTTTCCCAGTGCTGCCTCCTCTGCTCCCACCCAGCTCCTTTTCCTCAAGATCTCTCAAACACGTCCTGTTTCTGCTCATCACACATTCAGCATGTGAATTCTTTTGTGCAGATCACCTGAAATCCCTTTTAAAGGTCCAAGAGTTGCCAAAGGCAGTTCTGGCTGAAAAGAAAAAGGACTTAAAACCTCTGATGTTACTGACGTGCTTCCCAGGGAGGATATTCTGAACAACAAAAAATGACCAATAAAAGCCAATTAACCAACCAGACCTATCCTTTTCCAAGACACTTGCCCTTTCTTACAAGGACAGGTCCTTCTGAAAAATTCTCTGCTCTCTATTCTCCTCTTGTTGAGTTACACCTGAGTCTTTTGAAACCAAGATCCTGCTGCTTCCAATATCCAAAATATATACCCCAAACTTTTTCTGTATTGATCAGTCCTCAGAACTGTAATTCTCCTGCTTCAAAGATGGCAAATTATGGGGTGTTATTGTATATATACACACACACACATTTCCTTTAAGTAACCCAACTGTTGTACTTATTTCATGCTGACAAACACAAGGACCTCACTGGCAAACGGGCACTTAATAATTTTTACGTTGTCTTTCCAACAGCAGTTTCCATGGGATTATTTACTGTCAAACTAAATCAAGAGCAAATGAAAAAACTGAAATATTTATAGCGTAAGAAAAATCTGGTTCAGACTAGAAATCCCAGGCTGGCATTAAATCAAGGAATGTAACAAGATAAATTGTGCCATCGTACTCTTTGTTTTCTGGATGTAACGCCATCACTTACTCTAATTGTTATGCCACAGTTTGAACAGTCGGTCTAGATAGATAGATGGAGACCAAAGTATGTTAAGTATGATCATGGGGAAACATTACATTTTCCCCTAAAAATACTGATTGCAGGCCCATTTGTCAGCAGCGTGTAATTTATACAAATATGTTCATTACAGAAGCACTCAGCATCCTTTTTTGTTGTTTTCCTGTTAGAGCAAGTTGTAGATACGGACTCAATCCTCAGCTATTTTTTAGCTGTCATTTTTTCTTCTCTTTTGGGGAAAGAAAGGTAGCTGTTCCTGAGGCATCCAGATGTGACGTGTGGGACACGTGGGTGTATGTATGAGATGAATAGATGGAAATAACACGGTGGAAAAAAGAGTGTTTGAAATGAATCTAGAGGCAACGCACTGGTCAGCTCTGGCTCTGCCCACAGCACAGTTCCCATCGCAAAAGCTCGGGGTAATAGTATTGGAAAGAAAGTCCACGGAAGTATTGCTTTCATCAAACATTTTCCCCTCAATATCTGGAATATTGACAGTTTCAGTCTAAATATGAGTGGATGCATTGACTTAGCAGCAGTGCACTTAGCACGTAGCAGCAAAGGGGGTTTTATCATGTATCTGAACCTTGCAGTTCTGTTGCCGTTTTCTCTTGGCAGTGGGATTTAGAAGGAGCTGTGTTACAGATTCGGATATTAATTAAAAAGGCCTGACATATATTTAGTGCATTAACACAAACGCTGATATTTTATCTGTTCTGTCATAGGTTGAGCTGAGGCTCATCCTGATGCCTAGATTTTAGGTTTCATGACCTACACTTTTCTTCAGCTGCTTATTTTTTGAGTAACAAAACACTTAAAAGATCGAGTCTGTGACAAAGGAGAAAATGCGCTTCTGGTGTCATCTGAGTTTTCATAAAAATATGCAACATTTCACATTTCTGCCACAATTGTCTGTTAGTTTTGTAAAAGCAAGAAGGCATCGGTTCAGGTGGCAAACTGACAAGTTTCAGAGGTAAAAATTGTCAGGCTGGGAGAATGATGAGATTTTGCTCTTAGCTAAATTCAAGCAAATTGACATTTTTACCCATGGCAAAATGTAGCGATGTTTGCAGAAATAGCAACTTTTTGACCTGGTGAAAGAAATGTTAGTTTTAACAATGGGGATTTGGGGCCAAATTCCGCAGGGTTAGTGGCAGAGGACCTTCATGCCAGGTCTGAGCCATTGCTGTAACGACCCATAGAACGTGATCGATGGAAGGCATATAGGAGGGAAGGAATCAAAATGAGGAGGTAAGAGGCTGTAATCCAGGGAGTGCACGCAGAGCCTTTTTATTCTGCAGCCTCAGCTTTCCCTCCCATCGGCTTCCACACATCTATATTATCTTTTGAATTTGGCCTTACATAGTTTCATATTCTTCATCTGCCAGGAAAGAAGCGGAGTCTGTCCCAGCCAGGCTCACATTCTTGGCACACCATTGCTCCTGATCTCTATATTGTCTCCTGAGCACCTGATTTGAAGGCATCTAATGTGAATTTTCTCATGAATGCCAATGACATACAGCTACATTTTTCTTTTCAAACTTTTTATCCCTGAGGCGCTTTCTGCACTCAAACTATTTTCCAGATATCCGTAACAGACTGAATAGCAAATACGTGTAACTACCAGAGCAGAAGCAGAAGCGACTGGTTTTACAGTCTCCAGCAAGATTTACCTATGCTGTTGTAGTACTTGCTGCTTATTTAAAATTACTGAACCATATTTCGAAGGAGGAAAGTACCCCGTGTTATTTAACTAAGGTTTCCGATACTCATCACTCCTATTTTTGCTTTTTTCGCAAAAGGACTTGGATTTTCATTTGTTTTTCGCTCCTGACTGCTATTACTTACTTTTCCTAGGGAAACAGAAAAATAGTGTGGCTTATTTGCAATTCAAATGCGGTATAGAAAGCCTTCGGGGAGAATTTAAATCTTGTGTTTTCAAAACATTTTCCTAAATCCTACCAGCTCGTTGTGTTTCAGGTGACACTGGGACTCGTACACTGTGTGATGCTGTAGATGCTTTTGTTCCATAAACTTTTCCCACATTAAGGCATTTTACTGGCACATGAGGGGTAGTGACCTGGGTGCTACTTTGGTGTCTATGATGAGGCCTCATTCTGTTCGGCTCCCCAGAAGGATGCACCAGTATTGAAATAAGAGGTACAGTGGCCGTAACTGGTTTAGTGATGATGGTGGTCCTGTGACATTTAGGGACAAGGCAGCTTGGGCTGAGCTGCTGAACAAATGGGATCCACCATCCCTGCACCAGATGAACTTACTCATCTTCCCACAATGAAGGATCCTTCTAAGGATTCATCTCTTCTAACGGTCAAGATCAAGACGCGACAGGGTTTTCCTATGTTAAAAATAATTCCGTTTTTTCACGTGGCTCTGTTTTCACAGAGGGCAAACCACTGAGCTGAAACAGCAGCTCCTCTCCCATCCGTGCAGTGTGGAAGGTGCCCATGTGCTGTGTGTGCAGCTGACAACCCACTGGCATCGCTGTCCCAACGCCTTGGGAAGGTATGAACGAGGGACACTTTCACCGGAATACAGTGAATCACAGAATCTCAGGGATTGGAAGGGACCTTGAAAGATCACCCAGTCCAATCCCCCTGCCAGAGCAGGAACACCCAGAGCAGGTCACACAGGAACGTGTCCAGGTGGGTTTGGAATGTCNCACTATTCCAGATGTGGTCTCACCAGGGCAGAGTAGAGGGGGAGGAGAACCTCTCTCGACCTACCAACCACCCCTGTTCTAATACACCCCAGGATGCCATTGGCCTTCTTTGTCACAAGGACACGGAGCTGGCTCATGGTCATCCTGCTGCCCACCAGGACCACCAGGTCCCTTTCCCCTCTGCTGCTCTCCAACTGGGCAGTTCCCAGCCCATACTGGTACCTGGGGTTGTTCTTGCCCAGATGCCAGACTCTCCACTTGCCCTTGTTATAGTTCATTACATTTCTCCCTGCCCAACTCTCCAGCCTGGCCAGGTCTCACTGATGGCAGCACGGCCTTGTGGTGTGTCAGCCACTCCTCCCATATATGCACTGGTTTAATGCACCAGCGTTTTGGGGGGGCACTCACAGCTGTAAGTAACCGTCTCTCGGTAGGAAAGGGGCAATGAGAGGATGTGCTGTATTTAACTCGGATGTAAAGATGGAAGATACAAACCCCGGTGATTTGCGTTGTTGACAAATCAGCATAAAAACATCTTTCTACAGTAAACTGAAGTCGTAATGAATGTAACTGTTGTAATGCAGTCACAGCCCCTGTGCTGAACCGAGCCTTAGGAAAGTGCAGGAAAGGTGCAGTTATCTCATATGAACCGTGTCGTTTGGAGCTTATTTACTACTACTTGGCAATTCTTTTCTTTTTTTGCACAGGATGCTGTGCAATACCAGTTATCATTCTGAAAGGGGTGTCTCACAGGCAGTACGAAATTCTGCTTCACATACTCACATTGCTCATGTACTGGTGTTGCCTGTGGTATTTCCTTGTAACTTAGGAGATACAGACATTCCAGCTTTTAGAATATCTGTGTACATGTGCATGTGTCTGTACATATATATACACAGTACAAACAAAGGTATAATTTGATTCAATCATCTCCACTGTTGTCTTTTTTTAAAATTATTTTTGACACCCAAAGTTTCTGCTCTTTGCAGTGCTAGGTATGATAAATACAGACAGAAATACCTCTTTGTGGTGTAGTGGGATAAAACTGGCACAGAAGCCCGTGTAGTCTGACGAGCTGGGAAGTCTTCCATATTCCTTCCAAACCCTGGCTTGTTTGTTGGTCTCTTACTCCGGGACACGTCGAGTGAGGATGTTAAGTCTGTGTGGGGATGTCAGGGTGCCCTTGTGCAGCCCATAACCCAAGCTTTGGGGCATGGCTTCACACCTGCAGCTTTTCGAGACCAGCGCTGGTCTGTGCCAAGGGTTGGCTTCAGTCCAGGCCCATCCACAAATCCCTTCCAGGGAAATGATAAAACTAAAATAGGCCACCAGTTCAGGTTGAAGCTGGCCAGGATGGAAAATGGCATTCAGCTAAACTGCTTATCCCATTACCAGAACTACAGGCCCGGAATTCTTTATAAATATAATCCAAATAATTGAATACTGTTTTTAACACCTTTTCCATGGTTTCTGTGGCCACTTATCATTCCTGGTTTTGTACATAAACATGAGATGCAGGTCAGTTGAAGGTGATGTACAGCTATAGAATCAATACATTAGTAGTAATTCCTGTTCTGTAGTGCTATATTTTCTATCACAGGCAGAATTATCTTTTGAAATATCCTTTACATGTAAGACTGTCAAAACTCAGGGTAGGATAAAATATTTGCCACTTAATTAAGTAAGGCACATCATTTCATGTGCCTCTTAAAATATTCGGTGAATTACTGTTTTTTGTTAGTTGGTCACCCTGTTTTACCCTCCGTAATGTAAAAAGCAATCATATCAGTTTAAGTAGTTTAGAAATATGTCATGAACATTAGTATTCATTACTGATATTGCTGGAGGCAGCAGCGAGGATCAGCATCCATTTACAGTGAGTAAATCTTTGAGATCCTGCAACGCGCTATCAAGAAACACAAGGTCTCATACCCTGCTACAATTGTGCTTCAGTTTCGGCTCTGTGTGCTCTCTCAGTGCTGTGTTCTCTGCTCCTCACAGAAGTTACCGCTTCTGATATCAGGAAAAAGCGTTTTCTACATTAAATTTGTAGCTGGGATAAGCTTAGGTGCCTTTGACGTGGATTTCTAGCCTGCAACTCTTTTCATAAACTAAACAGAAGTGAGGCAGAAGTAGAGTGAGGCAAAGCAGAGTAATTATTTATCTTCTGTTGTTTGATAGAAAGAAAAATGTAAGTCACAAAAGCTTCCTGGGGCAAAATGAATAACCTGAAAGAAAGATTTGCAGCAGCGATAGTAGCATTTAGCCATGACTGCCATGTTTCCAGCAACTGAGGGAAGGCAAAACTAATTCAAGCTTGGAAGTTTCTGTAGGCGAGAAGTGGTTCAGCGTACGGCGGTTCCCCAAAAGATAACATGCTGTTGACCTGCCATCTCTTTGCATTTGCAGATACTCAGCTCCTGCAGGCACCCTGGAAAAATTAACCTCAGATACAATTTTCCATTTCACTTCCCTTTCTCTTTGCAGCTCAAGTCTTCTTTGTGTAATACGTGGTACGCACGAAGGCAGAAAAAGCAGAATGTATTATGTATGTTACTAGACTTAGGAGTAAGTTGAGTCCTCGGCCCAGCTGTGTAACCCAGGGGTGGGAAGATCCAGATATCCCTCAACCTTTCCCAGAAGGGAGCTTGGATTGACCTACACGAGCTCCAGCGGTTGCCCCTCCTCTTCTTGACCTTCCTTACAATGTCAGGAACGGGATCTAATGGTACCTTAGTTCGAATACAATGCTTAGGTCATCTTTTTCCCTCTTCTGAGGACAGAGGTGACAGACCTCTTGCTCTTTTACTTTCATAGAACCTTAAAATGGTTTACATTGGAAGGGACCTTAAAGATAATCTAGTTCCAGCTCCCCTGCCCTGGGCAGGGACACCTCCCACCAGACAGGGTTACTCAAAGCCCCATTGAACTTGGCCTTGAACCCCTCCAGGGATGGAGCAGTCACAGCTTCTCTGGGCAACCTGGGCCAGGGTCTCACCATCCTCACAGAAAAGAATTTCTTTCTGAGATCTCATTGAAATCTCCCCTATTTCAATTTAAAACCATTACCCCTTGTCCTATCGCTCCAATCCCTGTTCAAGGGTCCCTCCCCATCTCTCTTGTAGACCCCCTTTAGAGACTGAAAGGCTGCTGTAAGGTCTTCCTGGAGACCTTCTCCACACTGAACATCCCTTTTCATGCCTCCATACCAGCACTGGGAGTATCACTTGCCATCAAAACGTTCATAGAGGAAAACTAGAAACAATCAGAGTTACTAAATATGTAAATACTCTTGTATATGTCAAAGCAGTATTCTTTATCAGATCTGTCTAAAGTAGAAATTTTCACCTAGAATCTACTATCAAAATACTTATTTAAAGACACGGCAGAGAGCTGTTAACGTCTGCTGCAACATGATGTCAACTTCACTCATGCTCCAGCTTCATATAAGGGCTTGGGTTACAGCATCAATATTCCTGAATCTTTCCAGTTACTCATCCTGGTGTGGAACTTTACAGCTCTTTGGCGAGTAACAGACAGGGTTGCAAGGACCAAATGCAAGAGCTCTACAGGTTCTGCAGCTAAAATAGTGCTGGTCTCAGCTAATCCCTGAGAGTTCAGAAGTTGTCATCATATAGATCGTTTCAAACAAATAGAAGGTTTTCTGCCAATGGCTCAATACAGCCTACAGTATTTAGTGAGCAAGTGCTGAGATCAAAAGGGTCTGATAAAAAGGCTTGAAAGGTTTAGCTGAAGTGTTAAGTGTTGGTCAATTTTCAGTTCAATACATTATGAAATACTTTTTCGGAAGAGATCTGAAAGCATTAAATTTACCAAACCTGACAGTATTGCCTGTACACTAATTATCACATTTCTTTTAACGTGTTCAAAAACACTAAAGCTAAATGTATGTCTAGATAATACCCAAATACTGAGACTGAAGAGCGTACACTGTTCTTCACAGATGAAAAGTTTAATATCTACTTCATATCTATAAGTAAAAGCTTAAGAACTCTAGAAAACAACCGTCCAAATATTATCAGTGTAATAATGATAAAAAAATTGATTCTATTCCAGCTGAAGTTAGTGGCAAAATTCCCATTTCTTCAGTAAAATAGGATCAAAATTACAATGTCATCAAAAGATATTGTGCAGGTTTCTTCAAGGATAGGGTTTTTAATAAAGGACCCGCTGATAAACCTTTACAATAGTATCTTGAAGACTTCACCTCTTCCAAGATCTCCTGCAGCAGTTGTTTCAATATGAGCTTTATACCACAGGAACACTTTAATTTGTGCCACCGTAAAGTCTGCTATTCAGTGTTTTCATCTGAACCTTTGCTTGCTTCGTATTTAATATCCCAGATCTTTTTATTAAAATCCGTATTAAAGGTATTGTGATATCTTTATGGTGCTCTCCTTTCAAACAAAATAATATCCTTAGTAACAGAGCTCTTAGTTTTGAATTTCTTCCACGTCTGTACCTCCAGCTGGTGGCCATGGAGGGTGGCGTGCTGCACAGAGGGACTGATGTGGTCTCAGGTCACCTCATTTTTGGTACCTGCCACTCCACCCAGGGTCCTACTGCTGTGTTTCTCTGTCCTTCTCAGCCAGAGACACCCAACCTGAACTTGGCACTCATTTATTGAGTTAATGACCAGGATGATTTCCCTGCCACGGCTCACAAATCTCATTTCATCAGAATGCAGCAGGAATTTACCATTTACTGAGAGAGCCCCTCTTTTTACTGTTCTTGGCTTGTTGATGTGTTATGTATTTACCAGCACTGAATCTCGTTTGCGGTTTATTGCTCGAACATCTGAAACGATCTCTCTCTTTCTCGTTCACTGTTGCTCATTGTTTGTTATTCCTCCCAGTTACAGCTCCAAATGCTGGACTCCCAAACCCAGCACGGGTGCCAGTCGCTCGTCATCACAACACATGGCTACCAGCTTCTCCTACTTAAAAAATACACTTTTATAGCCAGTTTATTAAGAAACTATTCATTTTCATATTCTCTGTTCTGGAGGAGAAATGGGAGGAATTACGTGCTTTGCACACAAAGCGTGTCAGGCACAAGGTAGGAAAGAAAGTGGGACATAAGGTGCTGTGAGGGGTGTTGAGCGGGTATTAAACACGACACATGAATTATGTGGTACATCAGAAGTCCCCTGTCTGCTTCTTGGACTCCCTTACAGGGCAACAGCTCGTTCTGGGACTCATTTTCAGGGAAGAAAAAGCAGGAGGTTTTCTCAGCTGAATATCAAGGTACCACGGTGAAGCTGTAGGGACAGGAAAGGCTTAGACTTCGGGGAAACGTGTTCAAGTCCTTATTTCTCCTTTGTTGGGTTTGCTTCTGATCTTCTCTTGACTTGGGAAAGTTTCTCCTTCTCTCAGGAAGGGCAAGCTTAAAGATACTCCAGCAGTGTGAGGGAAGGGAGTTTGTAAGAGCTCTCAACAGGCTTTTCTGAAGGACTGCAGTAGGACAACATGTCCACACTGACTCTTTCCAGGTTACAAATGACACCTAAACCCATCTGAAATAGTTTCAGACAGTTGGAGAGGCAGCAAGACACTCGCTAGCATTAGATTTGGCCCTTTGAACCTCTTCTTTTTTTTTTTATATGCCTGAAAAAAAGTACCCTGGAAAAAGAAATGCTTGATTTACTGATATTGCAGTTCTGGTGTCTACTAGGATGTTACAGCAGGATGCAACATGGTGACTCTCATGTAAAAATCAAGCTCTGAACCTAAGAAGATCTTCCTCCTCCCATCAGACTTCAACTTCACTTTTGGCAACATACAAAATCCCACCTAGGAGGAACGGCCGTTGTGTGGCACGAGAAAAGGAGTTGTGAAACCAAAGACCTGAAGAGGACTTTGCGTTGTGCTCTCCAGCCTTGGGGTGAGCACCCGTGAGGGTTCCTGGTGGGCAACGCAATGTGGTTCCACGCTGGCCACAGAGGCACCCACCAGTCCACTCAGTGAATGTGTAGTTGAGCAAAACCTTAGTGGAACGTTGAAGGGTTGGATAAATGGTCTTTTGAACCCAGGGCCTGGGCAAATGCCTTCAGAAGGGGATGGAGGAGTCCTCCTGCTACTCCCACCTTTGGGAATTCATGGCTCAGAGTTAATATTTGTAAACAAAACCAAAAAAAGCTAATTTTGGACAAGAACCTGGAAATCCGCCAAGTTATAAACTACTGGTCTTCAGCCTGGCAGAAGGTATTAACAGCACCATGAGTGTAAATTATTAACTTCAGATTTCCCTAGAGGGCTGTCAGGAAATACTTAGATTTTGTAATAGCCATAGATTGCTGGGCAGCAAGAAATAAGGAGGCTGGGACTAGTTCAGCGTTGACCTGTGTGGGTACAAAAGCTTATAGGTTGGATGAATTTAAACCAGCTGGCAGTGAGACTAGGTTACAAATATAAATAGGGAGAAGGCAGGGCTGTAATGCCACTTCAAGATGAGCTGAACCACACATGGCCATTATTTTTTCCTAAGATGAAGTCTTTAATCATTTTATTTGCATGCGTATGTGCATGCATGTGAGTCAGGAGGGAAAGTTAATTTCGGGGCTTATTGTTTAACAAGTAAATGATTCAGCGTGAAATGATGATCCTTACCATTCCCTTCCTCCTCAGTGATGCTGTTTCTGTTTATTACTATCATTTAGAATCTCTTTGATAATGAGGAAAAGAAGAAAATCATCAGTTGGTTCCTAGATGAAATTGGACTTATTTCAGCATAGTCTATGTATTTTAACATACGGGGTACATCCAAGTAGAATAATCAGTGCAGCAAACAGATTGTATTAATGTCTAGATAGGGTTGAAGGTGATCTGGAGATGGGAACAGGCACACAAATTATTGTTTCCCTTGCATAATATCTCTGGATGCTGGTGGAATCTGGACTGAGAAAGAAAGTGGAGAAAGAAGTCCTTTAAAGAAAAGCCAAGGAGAAAAGTGCTGGAGTTGCTAACGTTTGCAGCACATTCTGCTCTACAGGAGGTTTCTGGGTGCTACAAGAAGAGAGAGGAGCACAGGGCTCTCGGATGAAATTCGTACCCAAAGCTGAACCAGCTGATATGAAGGTCTGTCATCAAAGCACCGTGTTACCCCCTACCAGCCCACTGATGTTGGCCATCTCCCTGTGCTATTCCTTTGCATTTATATATCCCTGGTACTTTGGTCTCTTACCAGGAAGGGAGCTCTGTCCTCGCCTGCAGCACTGGGGCCGAGCAGCTGTGGCAGAGCTGGGCATAACTTAGCTTTTTTCTATTTAAATTGATAATTTGAAAAGAAAACTTGATTATAAGCTGTTTATATGCTGAATATATGGAGAGAAACACAAGTTACAATGATCTAGGTGTAAACACAAGTTTAGAGATTCGTTTTATCAGGCAGAACGACTTGGCACATGTAAAACAGAACTAAGCTATTTCTCCTTTTCCTACAATTCAACGTGTCTTTCTTTTTGCTGAGAATTCCATAGACGCACCTAAGTTCCTTCAAAGTCACTTCAATGTCAGCTCGCATAACATACGCCAGTTGTATCAAGTTGCTTGAAAATTATGATGTAATTCTAAGCCTAAGTTTAACTGATTTTTGTTCGTTGATTAATGAATTTCTTCTGCAATTCATGCCGTTTCCTAGGCCTCGTGTATGAGCTGTTTGCTCATGCAGAAGGCAGACCTTCTCAAGTGTCACCAAGCGGGTGAAAGAAACATTAATACGTTTTATTACATTAATTACTGCTGGACTCCTTTGCATATGGCAGAGGATTTGTTAGAAATTGATTGTATTTCTTGATAATTCTGCTGCACTCCAAACAAGTCACGCGTGCAAGTATCAATACATTTGCATCTGCTGGATATGCAGCAGACAATTTATATAGATTCAGAGTATCTTAGAAAAGCAAAATGTTAGGTTGAATAGTAATCAGTATTTATGGATGTTTTCTCTTCCTGGATACACTAAAGAGATTTGAGCTTGAACTTGCTATTCTGGAGATGTGCTTGGGTTGTGACAGGTAAACAGGGTTGGGTACCTCAGTGGTGTAAGTAGGAATAGCTTTGAGCTTTAAGGAGAAATGCTAATTTACACCAGTTAGGAATCAGCATCATGGATATTGGAAAGAAAAAGCCTTTAAACATATATGTTGTAGGGTAAAAAGAATGACTTTACTTAAGGTTTTCTGATAACGGAGGCAGATAATATTCAGGATGCACTTAGTTAAAATACATCAACTCTGAAATTCTAAAATGTGGACATAAATACTTAGCAAGAAGTTTTTACTGGTATTGCTTTCTTTTTATTTTTTTCTGGAGGCAGAACCTCCTTTCCATTTCTGCTTTGTTTTCTCATCTATTAGACTGTACACTGATAACTAATAGGACTTTCACCTGTTTTCTTGTAACATCAGTGCTCTGAGAAGCCTCTTTTATACCCTTCTATTCAGCACTTTCATTTAGACTCTCTTTATGCACCAAAATACGTTGTTGGAGTCACAGAGAATAATCGAGAGGAAATTGCACAATGCCAAATGATCTGTTATAACACAGAAAAGAAATACTAGTGAATTAAACACACTGCTATCTTACTCAGGGCCATTTTGAGGAGCACTTATTTTGCAAAGCACTTATGCAAATGATTCTGCTGATTAAGTACCCCAAAATACAACTAGTGCTGGGGAATTATGTGCATTCAGTGTCCCGAGCATCTCAGTAAACAGCCCTGCACCTCACGAACTAACAAGAGGAATTACCATAATGAAAAATCCTGAGCTTTTGAATATTACTCTTGTGGTGATTTAAAAGAAAATGGTGAAAATTCACCTGCAAGATTAGCTGTCATTTGTTCCCTTTCCATTCTCCTGCTCTGTATTTTCTCTTCTCAACATTTGTCTCTTTCTTAAGCAGTTGCTGCAGTCTTAGTCCATACGTGGTTGTACTCTTGTAGTGGTACAAGGCAGACATTCAGGGCTAAATTTTCTTCTGAGATGTACGTGGCTGATCTGAGCTTCACAGCTTGGTTTTTAGAGAGGAATCGGTGTTGCTGCTGATGGGACTCGTGAAATTCAGTTGATGATAATTCTGGGATTGTGTGTCTTTGTTTCTCAGAAGTATTATACTCCTGCAAGGAGAATGGAGCGCTGCAGTCAAAATCCTCCATCTGGATCTAAGACCAGAGTTATTTTTATAACTGCTAAAGAACAGAGTAAGAATGAGGTCTATTAGGAATTCATTCATAAAGATGTAAGGAAAAAGTTCCTTGTGTTTCTCTTCATTGCTGTACTCCCCTTAGGTGAGTCCGTGATCCTTCTCTCTCTGTCTTGGTCCAATTTCATGACTGGAGAACCATTGCTCAGCTCTTCTTACAGCTCTTCCTCCCCCGCTGCTCTTGGAAGTAGATGAACATACTTATTATCTGTACAATAGAGACTTCTAGCATCTCTGAATAATGGTCACAACCTGGTCAAGAACACATCACTTGTTAAGCAATCCCCTGTACACACGGGGCAATCGCATTTCGATCCTCCACAATACGCAGAAGCATTTTCTGTAGCATAAACTAATCTATCAACGTAGAGTAGCAGGAACGACTGAAAACATTCCAAAATCCTCTCCTGAATGCCAGGATGACCTCAACCTGCACATAGTGATACTCTGGAAGTTCTTCGAGCCCTCACAACTGGATATGGTTCTATAGGACCTTTTACCAAGAAGCAATCTTTGCTTTTTGACAATGAAAAGGGATCTCCGTTCTCTGGTTTCATCCCTGCATCAAACTGTTTGTTGTAAACTGTAGTTTTAGCAGATTTTAAGAATATCAAAGTCAGTCTTTTGATATTAAAATGGATATTTCCTTACCCCCTTGTCATTTCCTTATCAAAAGCTCTGCCTTTTGGAGTTACTATTAAATAAAGCATGTGATTTCCCCAAACCTCTTAGAAAGGTGGCCCTTTTGTTTTGAGCCAAAACAACTGCAAATACATTTAGAATGAGAAAAAAAAATTTGTGTCACAATAAATCCTGGAGTGCATTTCTTACTAAGGAATCACTTTTACATTTTCCACATCAATAGAAATAATACAAGGCAACAACCAAAATTTACCCTGCATTTTGTAAAGGTGCCTAAGGCAAGTTATCTTCAAAAGTGGAGTCTGGCCCTGCAGACATTTCTAGCCAGAGGACATCACAGAGAACATAAGGACTTGTTCTTCTTTTTAAAGGGTCTTTAAACCTGAAGCTCTCTGCTTCAGGGTCTGTGTAATGCCAAGTTTGTAGAATGTTTGGTTCTTAGCAGTAGAAGTTACTAATTAACATATTTTCAGGTGCTCTCGTGCCTTCTTTGCTGTAGTTGTAGGATCACTGTCTGATTAAATGCAAAACATGTATTTAAGTGATTTGCTGAATTGAGACTATGTATTAGAAGAGTAGTTTGATTGGCAAATTTGAACAGTTAAAAGCCCGTGTTTATACCCCCTCTTTCTTGTTTGGTGTTTCCATGGGACAAGGGCCCAGAACATACAAATAATGAAGTTTCCATTTGAAATCTTCCTGTATCCTTTTCCAAGGGTTTGGGAGACTGGGTATGCCATGTTTAAGAAAGGTTGTGAGCAGCTCACCTTGTATACCAGTGGAGTTACCAGTAACAGCCAGCCTTTGGAGCCAGCTTTGTTTTCCTCATTTGAAGCTGTGGATGAACATACAGAACTGTGTACTGTCAACGAGCCAGAGGAACCCAAATACGATGCTTTTCCAGGACCATCAAACACATCCCAATGATGCAGAAATACCATTGTACGAGTATTGTTTTCAGTTGCAAATAACCTGCGAAGCTGCTTCATCAGTGAGTTTCTACACATTTCCTTGGAGCTGCATTTGTAAAACCACAAAGTAGAGTTTAGTCTCTAATGGGCTTAAATGTGCTTCCTGTTTTGAAGAAGAGACATTGAGGAGAATCTTGAAGTGTCTGCAGTTTTGTATGCTAATGATACTTCCACTGGAGTTATGCTCTTAATAATGCAGATTGTTTCCTGGGATGCTGCAGCTCTTCCCCAACGCCTTGTCATCCGCGTGTTTGATTGTGCTCATGAATTGCACGTGGGCACTAATAACTTCTGCTGATGTTACACCACATGTCACTCCCATCGCTGGCTCAGCCCCTGGCAGCCCAGGAGCTTCTCTAGCAGCGTATGTTAGAGGTTCAGCAAGAGATTAGGAGATTGTATAAAGACAATAAGAAGCAGATAATGAACCTGCATTTCATTCTTGAAAACATCCAGTTACTGGTGATTATACAAATAATGGACTGTTTATTTTTTTTTGCATCGTACAAAACAATGTTGCTACCACATAGTCCCTCTCATCAGTTTTTTCACCAGTTCTAGGCTAAGAGCAACAAATAGATTGATTATATTCCTCTCTTGGTCTGCTCTTCGTAGAAAAATCTGACATTTGTTGGGGTAATAGCAAGTGCTGGGTCTGAAGAGATCCACTATCTTTAGCTTTTATTTCCTTAATAAGCAAATCAGTCCTCATCAGTGTGCAAGATCATCAGCACGTATCTGGGTTTCTGTACACATCCGAATATATCAGCCACAATTACATTATGTGGAGGGTAAATCACACAGTAATTAATGTAGCTAATAAGCAGCATGCAAGGTCTGATTCAGCCTCAGGAAAGTCGGGGAAACATTATCGCACTAACTTCAGGAAGATTTGGATCAGCTTCCTGAAGATTTGGATCTTCTCTCCGCAATCACACGTTGCAGTCTTACATTCTGTGTGTTTATCTGCAGGTCAATGCACTCTTACTTCAAGCAGGAACTACTGAGTAAAAGCTTCTTTTATGCTTGTGTGCCTGGCTCAAAATAAAAAGAAGAAAAAAGAAGTCGCCTTTAGTCCAAAGTCTTGCTCCTTTTCTTTGAAACTACGCTGGCAAAAATAATGTTGTGATGCAGGCCAGTGTATGTTGCAAAGAGAAATGTTATATTAGAAAAAGAACATCTTGGCAGTAAGCACCATACATTACGGTGTGTTGCACCAATGTGGTAGCTATCATTCTCGCTGAAAGGTTTTTCCAGCCCTCTTGATCCAGTTCACAGAAGCCAGGCTGACCTGTATTTGAGTACCCCTCGGGCTGCAGTTCAGTTGTTGCTGGAGAAATGAAGGCGCCTTCCTTCCCTTCCCCGGATTAGTCACGTCCAGCAGAAAGTTACCACCAGAAAATAAACATAAAGCGTGCAACTGTCCTAGAACATCTCTTCTGTGCTCACACTCCGTGATATGTGAGTCCAGGGTGAAAAAGTCCCTTTCACAAGCTTTACAGCCTCGTAAGTTTTCTCCAGTTACTGCTCAGAGCATCTGATGTTATCCACGGTAAAATCCATGCGGCCGACCTGTGAAGCTACAACCAAAAACCCGTGCTGATATAAATAACGGCTGTCCCTTCAAGAAAATTTCAGGCCATTTATTTCTGTTTATTTTGGTCTCATTAGGCTGCCACCGCATGATGAATGATTTAGGTTAAGGGTAATTTAGTTTATGGCACAATAGGTATGAAAGGTTATTCCTTCTTATGCCCTTCTCACATAAAATCTACCCTAAAAAAAGTAAAAGTCTTTATGTCTCAATAAAGAGAAGCCACATAGATATTGTGTAACAAATTACATATTGGATAACAATCTATAAAATTTTATTGGCTTATGAGGTTTGCATTGATTTGAATTTTACCCGAAAGCAAAGCAGTGCTGTTTCTCCAAAACACTGAAATAAAAGGAAAACAGAATTCTCCATTACAGGGTTGGTTTTTTTTTTTTTAAAGTGTAGCCACCGGAAACATCTCTGAACAAAGCAATCCAATTCCTGGAAATAGCCTGGAGTTCACCTTGGCTCTTCCCTCCACGAGACTGAGAAAACCTTGCAGGTGGGCTCCAGCGAGGAGCTCAGCGCTGAGATCCACCGTGAAGCCAAGGAGCAGCTTCTGACACTGGGCTGGAATTGCAAGACAATTCCATAAAGCTCCTCTGTTGCCACATCTCCCTTGTGAGAAGTTTACTCTTTGTCTGAGTGATGGAGCATCAAGAGTTTGTGCTTTTCGTTTTGCACAATCATTTGCTTCCTGAAATGCGGAGCTTGTGGAGTTCTGTGAGAGAGGACGTCAATGGGAATGGTGGTGAGGCTGCAAAGCCACCTTCAGTTGACCTTTTGCAGTCCAGGATCCCCAGAGAGATGGCAACGAGACAGCTCGTTAAACCAAATAGCTTTCAGTGCTTGAGGTGAACCAAGAAGGAAAAAAGAGACTGGGCTTTTTACCTCATGGACTTGCAGGAGCACAGGTACTTTTCTTACAGGTGCAGCTGATGTTTCACCAAGGCCAATGTACTCATTCCAGTGGTGGCCAACAACTGGTGCTGTGGGCTTGGACAGCAATTAAACACACGTGCAATTACAAAGTGAAAGCTACAGACCGAAACCACAAGGTGTATCATTGCAACATGGGAAATAAAACTAGCAAGGGTTCTGAGATGTCACCCGGTGGCTTTCCTTGCCCCATAGAGAACCTCATGCTACAGGAATTGCATTTCTCAGAAGTTACAGCAGTTTCATGACATACCTTCCAAAGTGGCCTACTCGAGGACTGGCCATTTTCTGTGCTTCTTCCAGATCTGTCGAATTATTTACAAGCCTGGGTAGAGATATCGTGGGAGTTTTTTTGGTTGGTTGGTTTGTTTGTTGTTGTGGGGTTTTGTTTTTTGAATATGGGTGAGAGAGTGCGCAGCTGAAAGGCTTTGTCCAGAGAAAGGCTGTTGACTACATTTATAGTAAAGTTCTGTGCTTGGCTGAAATTTGAGATACACACACAGAGAAATGTGCATAGTAGAGTAATTACATATGTTTATATTAGAATAACTATATATATAAAGTAGAAGGACTACAGATACCATATAAAGTAGAAGGACTACTACTTCTTCATG
Source organism: Nycticryphes semicollaris (assembly GCA_013400055.1). Taxonomy (NCBI): domain Eukaryota; kingdom Metazoa; phylum Chordata; class Aves; order Charadriiformes; family Rostratulidae; genus Nycticryphes; species Nycticryphes semicollaris. The sequence goes on from VXBJ01003717.1 coordinate 1,354,928, forward strand.
GAGACATGCAATTGAAGCTACTGATCCTTCAAACAGGGAGGTGAGGCACAAGCAACTCTGTTGTAACTGTTACTAATTAGCATTATTCTACCCAGAAAAGGGCAACAATGGCTGTGCACTTGGAGCAGGATTATTTCACAGACCTGTTGGCAGATTAGAGTAAGGCACTGATACTTTACAGGCTGAACTGCAGTGACTGACAGAATGCAGCCTGTCAGTGGCAAACACCTTCTCTGCAATCACATTCGTTGTGTTTGATCCTGTCTGTCTGGTGGACTAAGCCTTGCCTGGAGTTGATGACCAGGCCACGGCCTGTGCAATTACCCACTTCAATAATCAGTGTCTGATTGTGATGAATTACAGCACGGGCTGCTGTATTGCTCAGAATAAATGAGATGCTGTAAATGATGTGACAGGTAACAATGCAGTTGTGATGGTGTATACACAGCCATTAAGCTTAATGCAAAAAGAGGGGGCACTAAAATATGCCAAAAATTAATCAGAAGTAAGGTTAAAAATATATTTAAGGCCCTGGTTGTTGACCAGACATGAGAGACTTGAAAATACCCTCAACTCTGCCTAAATGCAGGGGGAGTTCAGGCAGGGCACAGTACGTGGCCTGGCTCAGGTCACCTCTCAGGTCTCTTGTAGCCCACAACGTTCCAGTTTCTGGGCCACTTGAAGTGGGTGATGTGGCTGGTTTTCCCATGACGGTGTAAATTTTGGCTATTCCCTCAACTGCTGTACCTAGCTCTGCCTGTGCTGGCCTTGTACAGTCAACGACGAGTTGCAAGAGGTGGCCCCAGGGGTGGTCTCACACGATGCTACTGCCCCAACCAGCCCAATGGGAACTTGAATTTAACTGAATGCCTTTATCCTTCTGCCCTTAACGTCTTCTAGGAAGGAAATTGGCTGCTGATTACTGTAAAAATAAGCTGCATATTTATGTCCATGCAGAGGAGCTTTTGCCCCTCAGGGGTGCAGAGAGATTCATGGGAAGGGCACAGCCTCAAGGAGCCCCTTCCTGCCACCCAGCCCCAGGTACGAGTCACGTTCTGGGGCATTCACGCACATGGGGAAAAAGCCTGGAATTGAAATTAAGGGTTTTATTAAATATTGTACTTTTCCTGATGAATTTGCGTAGTAATTTTTCTGTTCTCAACGTCCTGGTTCAGCCAATAGGGTTTTGAGATGTGAGCTCCCAGAAGGGAAGTGGGTGTGGGGTTTAGTTGGTGGGTGGCTTTTTTGGTTTTGTTTGTTTGGTTTTGGGTGTTTTTTTTTTTTTTNAATAGGGTTTTGAGATGTGAGCTCCCAGAAGGGAAGTTAATAATAAGGATTTCGCCTGGCTTTAGTTCAGTGGCACTTGCACGTTTCCTGACTACTTCTAACTTGTTCAAAGATCACAAACATCACCCAGGCATTCATGGCTTATAGCACTGTTTCGTGTTTGATTTTACCTTGTTTATAAACAAAAAAAAAAGTAATATTTTATATTATGTTTTTCTGCAGGACAATCTAGAAAATCACCAGCGAATGAGACCCTTGTGATTCAGCTTCAGAGTACCTCACAATCAATTCCTAGCTTTTCTTTTTTTCCTTTCAAAATACTTCTTTCGTGTCTGTGGGTATGAGTTGAGAGATTTGTGTGAGTTACTCATCCTTCATTGCACTTAGCAGGGCCCCCTGGTTGGGCAAGGCTTGGGCTTTATTTTTGGGTATTGCTGCTGGTTCTCTGGCTGCTCCAACGACCCCCTCAGCGTTGTCAAACAAAGTGGTTTCCTGCTAATTCCTTTCAGGGCTTAGATGGATTTGGAATCAATCTTGCTGAGAAAGTCAGCCAGACAAAGAGGTAAAATCGTGATGTGGTTAGTCATTTATATTTCACCTGAATCAGTGAGTAAAGTACTTTCTGTCAATTCTTACACTTCGTACATAACTTTTATTCTACCGTTTTTTGACAGAACTTTGATTTTGGGTATCTCTTGCCTGTGTCTTCCAAATCAATCATCTGAATCCCTAACCCGAAGTTTAATATCATCCATTATTCAGCAGCTTCAGTAAAGTAAGGCTAACTTTAAAACTAGTAATCTCTCAGTAAAGCTGTGCAATTAATGCTGAAATACCTCAAGTACAGAATAATACCAAATAGCACTCCCCGTAGCCTTCCTCAGAGCATCTGAAAATACCAATAGCCTTCCCTGAAGTCTCTAGTTATCAAATATTCTTTTAAGATTTAGTGGTAGATCCTGGCTCACCTAACTATGCATTTTGCATTAAAATTTGCAAAATACATTTATCTTGCAAATTTAAGGGTGGACTCTCCATCCGGTGTTCCCTGTAGGTGCCTCATAGCACCCAGCCTGACCTGGCAGGAGGGGTGACAGGCAGCACACAACAGCAGTGGTCCCAGCACCAACTGCAGCCCCCACCAAAGCCCCACTCACCCCCGCTATGGAAGGGGACTTCAACACGCTGGCGTTTCCCTTTTCCTGGAGTTACTAGCCTTTGGACAAAGCATTTCCTTTGGACGCCTTTACAGTCTTCATAGCTGTGGTTGGGTATGTTTTATTTGAAAACATTGCATTTACTATAATATAAAGAATCATAGAATCATTCAGGTTGGAAACAACCCTTGGGATCATCGAGTCCAACCATCAGCCCTACTCTACAAAGTTCTCCCCTACACCATACCCCCCAACACCACATCTCAACCACTCTGAAACACATTCAGGGATGGGGACCCAACCACCTCCCTGGGCAGCCTATTCCAGGGTCTGACCACTCTTTCTGTGTAAAATTCTTTCCTAATGTTTAGACCCTGAAGAGGTTGTTGCTGGTTAGCTCTGCTCCCCGCTGTTCTTCCTTCCCTCCCCTCTTTTTCCACCTGCTTTCCCAATGTCTTCCTGGAGTTACCCAGTACATACTGGACTCACTTATTTTTGCTCGCACTACACACTGCATAGTTAGGTTTCTGCCCCCAAGCTCGGTGTCCTCAGAGGAGTATTTAGGTTTAAAGAGCAGTTTATTTCGGGCTGGAACTGCAGCAATTGTGCACGGGTTCAGAAGCCGGGATTGTCCTTTGCTTCAGGCGGCTACTAAAAGCCAAGGTGATGTCTCAGCTGGAGAGGAGAGCAGAGAAAGTGCAGCAGTAGGGCATGAAGCATCCCTGCCACTGCAGCCCAGACTGGTGTTTGGAGCACAGGGACAGTGCAGGGGGTGAACGATCCCATTAACAGCCAGAAGCACGTATGGAAAAGTGGCCAAATGGTGCCATAAACTTGTAGCCCTTTGCTTGGCTGGTCCCTGGCAACATGGAAACTAAAGGCTGATGTGACAGATGATGCTGCTGCGGGAGTCAGGAACCTTCACTGGGCAGTGGGAAGTGGAAAGTTTTGGGGGTTGTTTTTCTATTTTATGTCAGCTTTTTGCAAAGAGTTACATGAATAACTGCTCCTGTTTTCAGCTGTGAGGGAAATGAAGTTCTTCCTTGTAAATAGAAGAGGGTCCCTCTGAGAAGTCTCTCCTCTGTGGCTGTGCCCTCACCAAGCAGCTGGCTACACAGCTGGCCGGGCATTACAGAGTTAGAAAACATGTAAATATTGTTATTTAATATGGACTTTTGGGTGGGAAGAGTGAGCCAGGGCTGAAAATACAGACCTTGCTCATAGATACGGTGCAATAGAGAGACCAGAGGGGATTTAGGGCAGTGAAGTTAGGTTTGCACATCTGGTGGCTTCAGAGTGAGTCATAGTGGGAAGGAAGGGGGTTAAAAATATATATATATATGACTTTTGGCTTTGTATGATAGCTCCAGAAAAGGGCTGGGTGACCTCTGGGGAGGGGTTTCAGCGATATGTCATAGCTAACGATGTCAGTGCTGAGAAGAAGGTGGCAGTTTCAGTGAGTGTAGTGGGGGTAGAACCTCTGACCTGCTGCGCAGCCCCCAGAGCTCGTGTTAAACCGGCAGAGAAGACAATTGCTGGGAGAGACATCTCCTCAGCGCCCAGATCTGCCGGCGAGGGCTGAGCTTCCCTGATGTTACCAGCCGCAGAAAAAAAAGAAAACATTGTGGACTAAGTGCCCAAATTAAGGAAATGAATTAACTTTTTGAGAAAAGCTTAGATGCTGCAGTGCCAGGGAGCAGCTACGATACGATAATGATACGCAAATCAGCGCAGTGCACAGCAGTCACCGTCCAGGGCTTGTCCTTCTCCAAAGCATCAAAAATAGTTACTTTAATAGTGGCTGCTGCCACTATTCCACCTATTCCACCATAGGGAAGCGCAACCAAAGCACAAAGGATGATCAGCAGATGCTCTGGAGATAAGCTTTGGGCTTTCTCTGTGAAGAACACCACGGTGCAAGTAAGACACTTGGGTTTCTTTACCTGGCTCAAGGACAAACTCCTTGGAAGCTGTAAGAGACCAGGAAAGGCAGGGACAGAGCACAGGTCACTGCAAACAAGCCTGATTTCTCTCTACCCAGCTGACTGAGAGTTTTCACACGAGGAATGGGAATCCTTGCAGGATGCTGGAGAGTCCCTGTGGCACAGCTAATTTAGGTGATAAAGATCAACGTTTTAATCTGGATTCCTTTACAAATGGAGGAAGCACAATTTACAGTGAGGTTTGCTCTGGTCCCGCTGTTTTTGTAATTTCATGGTAGGATTATCAGAAAGTGCTTGAAGAGACGAAGTTGCAGAAACTTCAGTACTTCTAATCCCCAGTTCTCTCACCAGAGGTACCACACGTACCCTGTATACCCCAAACTCAACGTATACACTGCTTGACAGGGAACGGCTGAGGAAAATGGATTTGAATTGGTAAAGTACACACTACACCAGGGTTTCAGAAAGAGTAGCAAATAGTTTGAGGTCCAGCCAGACCTATTTTCGGTGGAGCGACCTCCCAGCAGACAAGGCAGTGGGACAGGTTGAAGCCTAAAATGTACAGAAGCAAAAGATGTGATTGAAGGGGAAATAAGCACTAATGTCTGAAAATTCATTCGACTGTAGGAAGGTAGGTACAGGGCTTCAGCCCATACAGCTTCTCTCATTATTCCCAGTTTTAATCACAGCGATGTGAGTGAAAAAAGGTGCTGGTGAAAGGTAGTTGTCTTCTCACACTTGCTGACAACCCAGCCTGGCATCTCCTTTGCCCAGAAAAGAGATCATTTTCCTCATTAGCTGAATTCTCTAAAATCTCTCTCCCCGGGTGTGTTAGCGGAGGAGTTTGTGTGCTGTGAAGATGAAGGCGTGCGGCCCACGGTGCTCAGCAAGATGCTGTTTCACCAAAGCCCAACCTCCTCAGATGTACACCAGCTCTGAGAAAACCTTCTCAAATATACAGGAAAAATGCTGGAGAAAGGCTCCAGAATAGCCAGGAGTTGAGACACAAAGTTATGAGTAGTGATGAAATTTCTACTCTGCCGCAGTAGTGATTTCTTATGCTCTTATGCCTAATCCCAGCCCTCTGGCCGCTCTGGGCAGACCTAACACCAGTTTTGATCATTCTGACCCTGGAAAAACCCTCGTGAGAAGGGTTCAGCCAGGACAGCAGTAGGTAATCTACCCAATCCACAGCAGCAAATTAACCATTGATCTTTTTTCTTTGCCCTTCAAAAGAGAGCAGCCGTGAGATGATAGCCCCAATTCCCAGCTCCTGTGAGACAGGCTGTTTCAGCCCCTTCCATGCTGGAATGGGAATGAATAAAATTACACTGCTTTGGGTAGCAGAGGATTCTTGTTTTCCAACCCGTCTTCCCCCGTGGCATGAGCTTAATAGGAGATTCCTCATGGGCATCACCACAGGTAGGGGCTTGGAATTCCTCATGCTTCGGTTACGGCCACAGGAGAGCTTAACTCGTTACCAAATATGAGTTGGGAATGAGTTAATTTCATTCAGGTATTTTTTTCTGAGGGGTCTGATATATAAAAGGATCAGATCGGTGATCACATCGAGGTGTTCTGAAGAAAAGTGAGTACTTAGTTGAGAAAAATCAGGTAGCATCTTGTCTATGTGTTTGAGTTGTCTCTGGAGGGAGCTGTGATCAGAGCCTGGAGAGGGTGATTGCATACCTGAGTGGCTGGGTCACTCCTGTTTGTATATGGCTAATAAAACCAGTTGTCTGGGAGCCAATTATATTAGCTCCCATATTATTATGTTGTGTGGAGAGCAAGGACATAGCACTGTTTCTCTCATCTTCCTGTTGTTTTCCGTGTCTTCTAACAAGAGCATTACAGCGATTGCTGTCGAGAATTTTAATAAAACAAACTGCCTTCCTGACCGTCTTTATCCATTTCTTCTTGTCTTTATAGGCTAGAAACATATTAGAGGGTCTAGGAAATTGCTCTTCTCTCCCACTCTCTTCTCCCCATCTCTCTCTTTCATTCTCCTGAGCATTCTGTGCTGGGGAGTTTTTCCTCTTGCAGGAAACCTAAAATACAAAGACACCCCCCTAGTAAAGCCCCCAGGGCTTTGGGTGACAGCAGAGCCAGTCCTCGGCCCCCTTTGGGTGCTGACCCAGTCCTCAGCCCCATTTGGGTCCTGACCAGAGGGTGAAGATGAGCCCAGCAGTGATAAGCAAGGTAGTATGGCTGGAGAACATCCTTAAGGGGGTAGAACCATGCTCCACTGCTGTCCTGAAAACACCCTGACCAAATCATAGCATCATCCCAAGGGATAATCATACAGCAGGTTTGTAATACTGAGTCACTAAGGATTATTTAAATAAATAAATAAATAAATTAGACAAGGCAAACCAGGAAACATGCCAGTAACATGTAATCTGATTTAATCTTTTAATTTTTAATCTTTTCTGCTGCTGCTGCTAGCAATGCAGAGGAGACATCATCTGTCTCCTGTCCTCAAACAGAGCGTGGAGACCGCTGTACCTGTGAAAATCCAGTCGTGTACAAGCAGGAGGGTTACTCCTCTCTGTGCCAGTGATTCACTCTTTTGCTATTTTCCCTCTTCAGGTGACTCAAGGCAGGACCTGTCACGTTACCTCTTGGACCTTGCAAAGCTCTGTCAGGCTTTAGAGGCGTTACGAGCTACGGCTTCTGCATCTTGGGGAGGAAGGAGGAAAGCAGGGAGCCGGTCAGGATGGAAGCTGCCTGCTCCATGGGAAGAGCACAGTAGGAGAAACACCTGAGGAATCTTGACTGAGCTCTTCCCGCAATTTCTGAAGCTGATCAAGTTGCCTGGGAACAAATCCTAGAAGATTTCAGTATCCAGATGTGCCAAAAACTCACATGGGCAAGTGTCTGTTCTCAAAGATGACAGCAACTGGAGGCACGGGTCTGGTACAGGGACACCCTTGCTCCAGACTTGAGCCGAGGTGAGATACCCAAGGTAACTCAGCAGTGAAGTCACAGAGCCAGGGAGACATTAGGAAAACATTTCCTACTGCAAGAAACATCAAAAAAGCAGTTTTGTAAAGGAAATTACAAAAAATGGAGTAAGTTTAAGAGTCTTTAATGATCTCTTTGCCTACGATAGGACGACTAACTGTGCAGTCCCTGAACAAGTGGGTGGAAACACCTTTTGTCCTCAAGAGTGAAAGCAGAAGAAATTGCTGATGAGCTGCACCTGGCCTGGGCAGAGCCGTGGCTGCAGCTGGGCAGGGAGCCCACCAGGAGCTTCTCAGGGGAGAGGAGACAGAGCTGAGGACAGAAAGGTACAGCAAAACTCGTTTTTTTCCATTCTACTTCGTTCTGAAGATCCTAGAACCTTTGGAGCTGATGTGTGTGGGTCCCATATTTGTTTTATTGCAAAAACTTGCTGGCACTTTGTGCTGACCTGGTCAGTTCAGTAGCCCCCTAGCCCTAAGGTAGTGTCTTCCATATCTCTGGTGCTTTGTTTCATGCTGGTTGTGTGTGGTTGTTCTCTCAGCAAGATGGAAGAACTGTAAATACAATGTCCTGGTCTATTTTGCTAAGGGTTATTTTTATTTTCCATGATTAAGCTACTTGAAGATGCTTGATTCCCTTTTTAGTGGCGTGGTGTTTTTTCTTGCATATTCTGCGCTTGCAGAAAGAGACTTTGTGTAAGTGAGAGATTTGCAGAAGTCTGCTGGTTCATCAATGGAAATAAGGTCATGTAATCATCTAAATACTGTTCTTATGAAGGAGGGATCTTGGTGTCCCAGAGGTGAGAACTGCCAGCACAGGTAAGTGTGGTTGCAAAGTTGCCTGAAGTTCTTTGTGTCTCCATTTCTCAAGAACAGATCGCCCCTTACCTAGAAGATCGGGCTGTGAATTTGCCCACGTACCTAGTTATAATCAGCTTTGAGCACAGCCTTTGGTAAGAAGGAATAAAGGACTTTTTGAGCCAGACTTCCTGGTGTGGATCCTCTGTAAGCTTGCTCCTCCCCAGCAGGTCGGGAAGGCTTGGCTGTTCCCAGGGGAGGGTGGGAGGTTGTGGACGAGGAGGGACGGATTAAGATGGTTTTTGTGGTTGGTTTTTGTCTCGGTCGGTCTCCTCGAGCAAGCCCCAGGCCAGGACAGTGAGCAGCATCCAGCTGACCTCTGGGCAGGGGCTAGTAGAAGGCAATCTGTGGCAATCCTCTGGAATATACTCGGTTATGATTTGAAACAAAAAGAATATTGTGTTGTAGTAACACGCAGCCGGTGCGGTTTCTGGGGGAAAAGAAAAATCTGAATGCCGTTTTGAAGAGCTGATATATTTTCATATGCTTGCAAGACAGAGACAAACATCCTTCTAATGAAAAGTCTCTGTTCAAATACAAACAGCTCTTCGTGCCCACATAATGCAAACAGACAACTTTGTGTCTCGAGTTCCCCCTGGGGATGCTGGCACCTTGTTCTGTGATGGAAATATTTGCTTCAACTGCAAGGAATTAATTTTAGGGTAGCTTATTATGCACCACAAACCTTTTTAATACTGGTCCTAAAGCTAGAAGAAAAAGAAAAGGGACACATCTCCTACTTGATTTAAAGCACTTAAGTCGTTATTTATAATTTTTACCCTCAGCATGGAAGGTAACGCTTCTAATCCATGGCGATCAGTACCTCACCAGCATTTGAAAACTCCAACTGCATACGTTGCTGTGTTTTATTTTTCTTTTTTACACAATAAAATGTGATAGATGGTAGTTGCTAACTTCATATAGGTACTGATTTGGGACTTTTTAGTGTCATAAAACCTCTGAAGCAGAGACTCATGGAATGTGAAACACTGACATAGTGCCTCTGGAGCACCAAAGCAAAAGCTGGCTGATGAAGATGGGTTATTTGTGGCAAAGCGATGCCTGGAATAACAAACACCGCAGGGTTTAGCTGCAAACACAAAAACTCCCTGAACTCACAGAACTTTTCAGATGCTGGATGCAGAAGGAGAAGTCTGACAATTCTCCTCCCTTTGGGGAGGGAGGGAGGGGGATAAAAGGAGGGAAGGAGGAAATGCTACTTCAGGGAAATAAATATTCTGGGTTTTAACTTGCAGTGTTTATCTGAAAATGGTTGCAGTGTTGACAAAAGGACAACTAAATCTTACTGAAGTAGGTTGCAGACTGTTTCCATCTTCTTTAATCGTTCAGATAGGAGAGTGCTACAGGAAATTGGCCCACCCTGATTGTGCAAAAGCTGTTGGAGGAGACCCTGCACACACACACACACCAGCTGTTGTGATCAAAGTGTTCACCCAGAAAGCACTATGGGAATAGAAAATTGACCATAAAGCACTAGTCAAGCAGTTGCTTGTTCCTGCAACCACAGACTTCCAAAACTTTTAATAAAGTAGTATATTTCCTTTAAAGGCATACAGTGTAAATAAATGACATCAAAGTTAAAACTCCTGCAAATCTTCAGATGCAAAAAACAAAGTTTGATATACGTTGAGTTCCAGGTTGGTTTGGTTTTTCTACTCATTAAAATGAGCAACAGGGAAAACTTTTCTTTTTAAGGACTTACTTGAATTTTCCTGAAGAATTACATTTATTGCTTTTACACCTTCAGCTGGTAGAAATCAGATTAGGCTCTCATTACCCACTTCATCTTTTAATATGCTGTAGAAAGTCATATGGAAGTGCCAAAATTAGCATTGTCATCCCCTGTGCTGTCCGTTTTACTGCAGCACAGAGCCGTGATATACTCAGATAATATACCTGTGGTGTCCGTTACCAGCACAGTCTCCTCTTTGACTCGGATCTCACATGCATACAAATTCATTACATACATTTTCCCTCTTCCAAGAACGCACGCATTTGGAGCATCAGCCGTTTACAGACACATAGCATAAATAAAGCAGTGAATTCTCTTCAGTCTCTACCCCTTATGCTAATGAAAATTACTGAGGATGAAGGAAAAGAAAGAGAAAAAAACCAAGCAACCCACAGAAAATGCAGTTCCCCCAGCGTCATTCACATTGCAGCAGACAGCACAATTCTGTACTTACAGATCTTAACAGGGAAATGTCTCAGGATCTTTACAGTTTTCTGCAGAACTGTTTCAAGCTCTCAGCAAGGCACAGTGTTCATCGAGGCAGAACGGAGCCGTATGGAAGGTCTATGCAGCTGGGAGATAATGGAACTATTTTCCCAGCTGGGACTACAAGCCTTTTATCCACTGAGCATTGCGTGTCTCTTCACTGGTATTAACCGTGAAATACACTGGGTTTGGTTTGGGTTTTCTTTGGTTTTTTTTTTCCCCCCGTTGCACTCGTGCTAGAACCCACACAATTAGTGCTTGGATCAGATAAACAGCTCCTACAGTTTATGCGTATTCCTGGCTGGAAATCTGGAAGGTATAAAAATTAGCTCTGGGCTGATCATCCTTCAAGCAAGCTGGGAGAGCGAAGAGTGCAGCCGTCAGGCTGGGAGCATAAAAGATTAAATGTGCTCTTGCTATTCTTTTCCTACAAATATGAGCTCCTGTCAGGTAATGGGAGACCTCTCTTCTTGAAAAGTGGGTCACTGCTCGGTACCAGGTTTAGAACAGGGATGGAAATAATTTTGTTTAGTCCCGGGTCCCACAATCGCTTATTGAGCTCCATGAAGCTTAAGCTCACAGGACGCGGGTCGACGCTGGGATTACAGCCCAGCAGTGACCGTCCTCTTGAAACATTTAACTACCTCTCTGTATTTTACCTATTTAAGGAGAAAAAAAAAAAAAAAAGGAGAACTTGCTTGTGGAAAAATAGCACAGACATAAATCCTGTTTACATACACACTTCAAACCTTCTTAGATTTCCATTTATCCTCTTGGGGCTGCTTCGGCAGAGATCAGATGCAAAGCTCAGGCGGGGGAATGCCTTTCTGTTAGTGAGCAAAAATTGTTTGTATTCACGGGGGATAGAAGGAGAAGCAGCAGTTTTTGGAGTGTTTCTGCCAAGAAAAGTGCAGTGGTGTCACAGGCAGTGCTTCACAACGTTTTTGATGTAATCTCAGTGTAAATCCCTTAGTTTGTTATGGGATTAATTGCACACCTGTGAGCAACGGCAAGTGGAGGGGACGTGGAAGTCAGGTGGCAAAGCACACCATGGCATGTGGATGCCTTGAGTAGAACAAACAGTAATTCAGTCAGCAAAAGAGGAATGTGTGTCTTTTCCTAGTTTGAGTTTTCCCCACCTATAAACTGGGAGCGCGTTCGTGCATCCCCTTAATTCCCAGCACAACTGCTGGCAATGGAGAGCCTACACCAGGAGTTTGGTGGCGTCTCCTCAAAGGCCCCACCTTGGTACTGAAGGTTTGGGGCTGCTTTCTCCCTCCCCACTGATGAGGTTGGGATGTGTTGAGATGTGTGTGACTGAGCTTCCGAGCTCATTATGAGTCCACACAGAGGCATCGCCGAATGGCAACGGTCATGGAATGGTTTGGGTTGGAAGGGACCCTAAGTTAACCAGAGTTCCAGCTGGCCTGCCATGGGCAGGAACACCTCCCACTAGACCAGGTTGCATCCAGCCTGGCCTTGAACCCCTCCAGGGATGGGGCAGCCACAGCTTCTCTGGGCAACCTGGGCCAGAGTCTCACCATCCTCACACCAAAGAATTTATTTCTAATATGATGGTGTTGCTCTTATTTGAGGTGGCTGTCAAGTGAAGGACACCCTTAAAAACAGATGAAGTGACAGTAGCAGGAGCGAAGGTGAAGATGTCACTCTTCCTGAATGATAGAAAACTCCTCCTTTCTACTTTTATGCGCAGAGGAGGATGGTTCATTCGACCTGATTTAAGAGATCTGGGTTCAACCCAACCTCCATGGAGGATTTTTCTTACGACCTTGGAAGTGCCTCAGTTGCCCCGGTCTGCTCTTCATTTGTGAACTGGGGACAGCAGGACTGTGGGAACTCATGGGATGTGCACAGAAGTGCCCGGCATCCTGTGGCAGCCCAGTGAGGCTGGTGAGTGCTCTCCTCCCATTTCAGAGCTCTCGTAGCCATCCCTCTGATTAACATAGTTTTATACTTGCATCGTGTGAGCATCTCAAATGAGCTTTACTGACAATTAATTAAGCCTTGCAGCACCTTCTAAAGTAGACAGGCATTATAATTAGCAGTTCTATTTTTAATTAGGAATAAAATTTGGAATGGAATTTTCCGTATTTCCTCATTAAAATTTTCTTTTAAATAACATCAGTCCTTCTAAGTTATATCAAGAGTAAATAGACTAAAAAAATAGGCTAAATTTAGACTAAAAGAGAATTGCTTACAACAAATTAACCCAAGCTTCTCATCTTCAACTTTAAAAATTTCTGTAAAAAAACTAATCTTTTTTATGTCAAAAGAAATGGTTTTGCTTGTGCATTAGTTGTCTAACAAGACTGTCTGGGAATGGAACTTCTCAGTTGCTGAGGAAATTAATGCTGTTAAGACTTTGGAACTGGGAATGGAAAGAAACATTTTAGCAAAGTCCCTCCTAAAGTTAGATTATTCATTTCAAGGTCTCAGGTTTTCATTCAGGAAAGGCTGTAGAACTTAAATATCTGAATATTGAACTTCAGAACCCCTGAATTGTCTTTTTATTAAAACTTGTGAAGTTAAGATTTAGGTTTTCTGAACTATATTTTACTCTATTAAGGATTATGCCTGTATCTTTTACAAATTACACAGAAAGTGATGATAAAACTGGATACCAGAACAGTCTGTTCTTAAAGGTCAGGATAAAACATCTAAATGTTACAAAGATGCTGTGGTTTTGCCCAATTTTCTTTCAAAACAAAATTTCACTGACGTTGACATTTCTTTGTCAAAACATTTTGGTTTAGAATAATTGCCATATTCTGGCAGAAAAAGCTCATGGTTGGTTATTTTCTTTAAAAAAAAACCCAACAATACTCCCACTGATCAAAAAAACCTACTTAACATATGGATTTCCAGCAGTCAGAAGCCCCTTAAACAAACCTTTTCAACCATTCAAGCCTTATTTCCACTCGCTCTTGGGCTTCGACCGTGTCAGAGATGGGCGATTGCCTCTGTGTTCAAAGCGGTTTGGGGTGAGACTTGGGCAACCTCAGCTCAAGACCCAGGATGGGGCTCCTTTCACCCCGAAAGTTGGCCTTGGTTGATAAAGTAGAAGTTGTTTCCGTAGCTCGGGATGAACAGCACAAAGTCCTTGTGTATCTTTCAGGACACTGTCGTAGGCTGAAAATAACTCAGAGATAGGATCTGGTCTATAAAGTAGACGGGAGATAGAATCTGGAAGATGGAAGTGAATTAGCAGCAGTTGGGCCAAGGTGTTTCTTGCAAAAAGTCTGCTGAGGAAAGATCTGGAAGACGCTTTCTCCTCTGTTTCCTCTGTTAAAATGGGAGATGCCGTCAGATGATACATGCAGTTTTTTGTAAGAGCTGTCACTGCGCCTTCAAAAGGAGATAGAGCTTTCCAGCTACTGCTGACTTCTCGGGGCTACGTCAGTTTTTCTATCTCTTCTTGAGACAGAGTAGATAAATCCAAGATGTCCTCAGCAACATTATAAAGTGAATTAGATCAAGGACTAATATGATCTAGACTCTTTCCGCTGTGCTCAAACAGCAACTTGTCCTTGAGCTACGATCACAAAGGCAAAGTGTAAAGCCAAAGATGAAACTGCTTTGAACAGAAGAATGGGATGGCATCCCACGAGGTGCTTTATTAGGGCAGTGCTGCTGCTGCTGCTTTGAAGCTCATCTATTGGGCAACCTAAATTGCTGTTTGGCCTTTACACTGTGCAGAGGGTTTTGGTTACTTGACAATTTTCGATCATCTTTAATGGATCCATAGGCACTGCTCAAGGAAGATGGAAAGTGAATTTTGCAGGGCTTATCCATTAGTCATTCCAGATGAAAACTCCTCGGCTTGAGTTAAGAACTAAATAGGTTTAGTTCTGCTGCAAGGACAGGCTGAGAGACTTGGGGTTGTTCAGCCTGGAGAAGAGAAGGCTCCAGGAATAATTTAGGGCCCTTTTGAGTCCCTAAAGAGGGCCTACAGGAGAGATGGGGAGGAATTCTTGATCAGAAAGTGGAGTCATAAGACAAGGGGGAAGGGTTTTAAACTGAAAGAGAGGAGATTTAGATTAGATATTAGGAAGAAATTATTCACTGTGAGGGTGGTGAGACCCTGGCCCAGGTTGCCCAGAGAAGCTGTGGCTGCTCCATCCCTGGAGGGGTTCAAGGCCAGGTTGGAGGGGGCTTGGAGCAACCTGGTCTGGTGGGAGGTGTCCCTGCCCAGGGCAGGGAATGGGACTGGATGGGCTTTAAGGTCCTTTCCGACCCAAACTGTTCTCTGATTCTATAGGTTGGATACAATAAGTGGTTCTACTGCAGGTACTCTTTGTGATGTTGGAGAAAGTCTCTACCTAAAGCTACTGCTCATTGCTTTCATGAAACTTCACAGCATTTCTATGTACCGGCAGGTAATTACTTTTCAAATTATCAGCTTAGTTTCCCCTCAGTCCTGTTAGACATATTCCAAAATAAATTGCAAGACGTAGTAATTGCAAACTAAATGCCAGATGAATGCAACTGACAATTTTTTTTGTAAAGTAAGCGGTGTCATTTCAAATTCATGCAGTTACACCACCTTTGTCTTGTGATGTGTCTGAATGTCTTGTCAGATAGACGTTGGAAAACGTTGACAATGGAAACCTGAGAGCAAGAATTCATCATAATTCACTTGCATTACAATAGAAATTAGTATGTGCTATGAAGTCAGCTGAGCTAGTAGACAAGCTGGGCAGTTGAACAGTGCACTGGTGAGTGATCTGATCTGGCATAAAAGAAATTACACAAAAAATGGATTATTATACCCTGAGCTCCCAAAAAACTGCTTCTGGAGCTGTGCTGTTTCCCTCCTGCAGAGTTACAACCAAGAAAAGCCAAACAAAACAAAACCACCCAAATTTTCCATAACTTACAGGCAAGAAATTATCATTAAGGAGGCGATAGGCTCACTCCAGCAGTGAAGTGCACCAAGTTAGTGGAGAGCAATAATTAAGGCAGTGCTTTACTACTGCTGCCATTCAGTGTAACTTGATTTAGCTACTCGGTGAGATCAGTCATTTTTACAGTGTGTTGCTATTTATTTAGTGGGAAACATCTTTAGATGGCTGGTCAGCTCATAGACCTGGACCAACAGAGAAGCCTCATATCTCAAACAAATACTAAAATACCTGTGGCCTTACAGAGTTATTTCTGCAGTCCAGAGGAAAGGAATTTGCTATGGAAGCCGTGTTCACTTTTTGTTGTTGTTGTTTAAAGAGCAGGGTTTTTTTATTTTAAATCTGTGTTGTGGTCTTACTGTGCAACTGGAGAGAGCACAAAGTCTCCATAGTCCATCATCTCTGTGGGTTTTAGCACTGAATCATGGAAGGATGTTAATGCAGAAAACCTACTGTAAGCCACAGGAAATGCACCTTGATATGGAAGAGCTGTTTCTTCTGTAGTCGTTGTAGATTTTGTTTTACTTGAGGAGGGGGGAAGAAATGAAAAGGGATCTGCAGGTTTAACGTAGTCTGTTTGAATGGGGTGAATATTTATATTAACTGTCTTTTGGATTCATGTAAAATGACACAACTAAAAATATTGAGTTTGTTGGTCTTCTTCACACCAGATCTGTTGAAGAATGAAAATCAGACTGCTTCAGCCCTTGTTTGTGTTCCACAAAACTCTTCCCTTTGCCTGAACTTCGGCCTTTTTGTCTCCTTCCTCTCGTTCGTTTAGCTCCGTTTTAGAGTGACTGATGAGTGTTATGGACAGCCTGTTCATAGACTCTGCCCTTGGAAACCCTTTTGTAACACGGGGAGTAATTAGCTTCCCACGACACTCACACACGAGCACTCACGGACACGCACACAAGTGGAGTAGAAAACAAACCCTCTGAACTCTTGAGCCCCTGCGCCCCCCAAAGAGGATGAGAGAGGGAAAGAGGCCATTCAGCACTACCCTTAGTCCTCGTGTTAAAGCCCCACATTGATCTCTGTCTCTAGAATAAATGCACAGGTTTAGTGGGTGTCAGTCCTTGCAAAATGCGATGCTTATTAACAATCGCCCCGGCAAAGGTGACCTCTGGAGCCATGAATAATGCTCTGAGTAGAACCTCAGTGGTTCCTCTGCTTCCATTTCACCTGCACTATTCTCTGAAGCCATTTCACTTTTGCTACGTGGCAACGGGTTGGAAAAGTTTCTGTCCTCTGCAGGCACCTGGTTCTGTCTGAGGGTGGGAAATGCTCAAATCAATACCTGTAAGCTTATCTGTAATGGAACTGGAAGCTCTTTAACCCCAGGACGGAAATGTCAGGCCCAATTGGAGATAATTGGACAAGGGAAATTTTAAAAGTAGAAGCAAAAATATTTAAGAAGGCTTTTACTAAATTATTTTTGATGGGGCTGGTAGTGTTATTGAATGTGGTTTCTGTTTTGAAAGCGTAGCCAAGTGCAGCCACTGTTGAACAGTCTGAGCTATCAAGACAATTACAGAATTCTTAGTGATACTTTAATACCCTCAGGATGGCTTTGTGGCTAACTCTAGTGTGATTTTGTATTCATAGCAATNGTGGGGTTTTTGGTTTTTTTGTTTTTTTGGTTTGTGTGTTTTTTTTTTTTTTTTTTTTTTTTTATCTGAGAAAACACTGTTTGTGTGTTTCCAGATTTTTAGGGTTGCATTTGTGGCTGTAGCTTCCTGGATGTGAAGTATCAGTTAAGCAGGTCACTTTTCACATCGATTTTCCCTAACAGAGTGAAATCTAGAAGAATGGCGTCTGGGAATTATGATGAACTTTCATTGCTGCTCCTCACAGTTGTGCTAAATGGTCAGTGGATCAATGTCCACCATCTGTGCTGTGTAGAGAAGACATCATTGGCTATGAGTATAGGGTACTAGATGTCACCTAATGTTTATCAGCTGGAAATAGTCATTCAGCTGTGTGAGGGAGAGCTTGGAAAACTAGACTAAAATGGAATAACTCACAAACCCTCTCAACTGAGAGAACTTAGCGTAGCTACACACCAAGTTGCTCCTATCAAACATGGCTTTCTTTTAGCTACCACTTGGTGTGCTGTTCAGAGGGCATGTTTTGCAGGAGTGCTTGTAGATCACAGAATCACAGAATGCTTAGAGTTGGAAGGGACCTTAAAAGTCAGCAAGTTCCAACCCCTCAGCCATGGGCAGGTTGCTCAAAGCCCCATCTACAACAATAGATGTCGTCTGTTCCCTCTGTTGAGGTATCTCTTTAGACTGAGGTTCTGGTCCCAGCAGAATGCCATCTCCTGGTGGCATTGCCACTCTGTGACCCATGTTTCCCATGATTTTCATGGAGCTACCGCAGCTTCTATAACACCAGCTGATGCCAATTGTTTTCCACGCATTTATTTTTCCCTTGGGTGTTTGTGCTTTGACAAATCCCCCGTGAGTCTGGCATCGATATTTTTGTTGTGAGTCCATAGTTTTTCCCATCACTGGGAAAACAAAATATCTCAATGGAGTCTTGTAAAAAAACCAAACAGTAATGGCTTCCTGCATTAGGACACGGCCCTCAAGCTACATCAAAATTAAGAAATGCAAAAAAAAAAGTGTTACAAAATGCGCCTGCAGAAGCTGAGAAGTCTTGGCTGTGGAGTTTCTCTGCTGACTTCATGTGGACTCACATCAAGTCTATAATTCTTACACTTTCCACATCCCCTGAGAAAAATGAAGTGTTGCTGTTTAAGATGAGAAGTACCTTCAAATAACTTGAAAATCCCTTATTTTATCTTGGGTTTTAATTATATCTGTACGTTGGGGGGTGACTTACGCTTAGAGTGAAAGAATATTAAACTCAAAAGTGCAAATATTAAAGCTAGTGAAAATAGCACATTATTTTAAGCCTTGGTACCTGTATTTATATTTGAATATCTAAATAATAGTGGCTTAATGTCCAGATAGTACAACCCACAGCTGTGCTGGAGAAGGTCTCCCTCTGGGCCACACTCTCAGCTCCTCTCTGAGACCCCCATCAAAATCCTTCTCTCAAATCAAAGGGTTCTGACCAGCCAGCCCATTTAGTGCAAATAAGCATGAAAAAGAGAGAAAAGTGTTCAGAAGTCCATTGTGGGAGGGCTCGCGCTCCCTGAGTCCTCGTCATGCTGGGGACACTGATGGGCTTCAGGGGCTTTAAGCAGAGGATGATGCTGGGTCAACTGGGAAACACACAAGTGGGTGCAAAAGTAAAAGGGATTTTTTTTCATTAGCTCAAGGGAGATTCTTACTCAAGTTCTGCAGTAAAGCTTTATTCCTATAATAGCCAGTTGTAGATGTCTTATTTTTATAGACAGTAGTATTATGGAGTTATCACTTTGGTAATTTTCTGACTTGACCAAATATCTTGTGTAACAAGGTGGGCAGTAGGGGAAAGACCCAATGTTGGCCACCCATCCTCAAAAAAAAAAAAAAATCCCTCTAAACCAAACCAAGCAAAACCCCTCAACAATGATAATATTATTAATTTGCATTAGGAACCTGAAGGGTGGTAATGATGCTTCGATTTCCAGGATTTACAGGCTAAAGTTTGCTGAAGAAGTGAGAATGATCTGTATTACTATTACATATATGCATGAATTGCAGCAAGGAGGGATCAATCACTGGTAAGATATTCATCCAAGCATCTGCTTACCTGCTCTCCGCGTGGAGCACCAGTGCAAGGAAGCAGAAAATGGTTGATTATGGGCACATGGGTTGGAGAAGGTTAAAAATGAGAAAAGCAGGGACAAATGATGTAGATTCACTTAACCAGGCAAGAGACTCGGTATTATAGTTACTGGGAATTAAAATTTGTATATGCTGCATCATAATCACAGTTTCCACAGAAACAGAGGTAGATAAAAAGTGGATTAAAACCAGAAGTCACTTCTTCTACGTCATTTTTCAGTCCTTTAAAACCTTTATTCTCCCTTCTCGGCATGTATTTCAGCACTGGAAGAAAATGCTGAGTGTGAGCTTTAAAATGTATCCATCTTCATCTAAAAGAAGAAATGGAACTTCATTTTCAAGGAAACATGTATATTGTGGCAGCCCATGTAAACTACAGCCAGAGTAGAGGGCTCTGTGTTTACTGTCAGAAAAAATACACCCAAAAGCCTTCAAGTGCGGTCGCTCCTTGCGCTCCCTCCCTGTTATTCTGGTTCCTTCATTTGAAGCTTGGCATCGGCGTCAGCGGGATTAGTTCAGGGTAAAGGGATAATTTAACCAGCTCTGGATGTGTTTATCTGACCAGTTTCCAGAGGGCTCACCAGGCCCCTGTTTGAGCATCTCTGACTTCAGCACCATTCGATCTAATGGGAAATAGAAACAGTGGAGAATCCGTGGTTTAACACTCGCTGTTGCATTAGGTCTTCCTTTGGTAACTAGTGTATAAAATCCACTTACTAAAAACAAATACGTGAGAATACTGGAATACTAGATGGAATTTTATAGGTCTGATTTTACTGCTGGAAAAAGTAGTTATTTGGGGATCTCAAAAGCTGTAAACGTGTACCTAGGTTTTTACAATACTGAGTAAACTTAGCCGAAGTCAACCCAGACATTTTTCTCTGTTCTTCTTTGGATTATTTCTCATTTGGATTACTTTTTTTTTTTTTTAATTTCAAATGGCAAACAGGAAATATTCCTCTTTCTAGTTGTAGATAAAATTAATGAGAAGGATATAATATTCAGACAGGGATCATCTGTATACAGTCACCTGCTGGATGCTTTGTAGAAAAATATCCGTGTGTTTTGACATGCTGATTTCTTGTTTTCTGACAGTGGTATAATTTGCTTTAAGAATTGTTTCAGTCACTTCCCAAATATTTCTTATGCAGCATTGGATAGAAATAAATGAATTTTGTGGAGTTACACCAAGCTTCATTATGAAGAAAAAGAGATCTTTTTATGGAATCCCATCAACTTCCCCTCCCCAAAAAATCAGCTTAATTAAAACTATGCTCTCTTAAAACAGACCGTTACTTATAATGATGTTGTGCAGGTTAGTTTTGGTATCATATGTGATAATTTCTTACAGCTGTTGCCATGTAGAATTCTAACAAGAGGGACTGTAATCAAGGATCAGGCTGGCTTTGTGTTTTAAACCCCTAATACATTTCAGGGGTGCATATAAGCCTACGAGGATAAACCTTGCGAAGGCAACGGCTTAGTGAAAGACAAATCTCACCTCAGGAAGGTTTTTATTCGCTCAGAGTCTTCCCAAAATGGTAGGAGAAACTTCTAGGAAGTTTACTATGGCTGTCAACCAGCACCATGTCTGTTCAGAGACGTTTGTGGACCCAGCAGGGCTGAGATAAATAGGTAGCAAACATTACAAAGAACATTACACACCGAGACAGGTTTTGCTTTACTGTAGTCAAATACTTTGATTTTTTTATTATTTGATAGATAGATATTGAGCCATCTTATTTTCATGGACTCCTTGAAACGACAGTATTTAGCCCATTCTCAAAATATGCTCTGATTCAAATAGGTTCCCAGCAGCTTAACACCCCGTCACTCTTCCCGTCACGTAGCCATTCGTGTAAATCTCTGTATGGATAGTCCTTTCCTCTATCCAAATCTTTATGCATCTTTCAACTGTGCAATGGATTTTATCAGGCTATTAAAAATAAAATTATGCAGGCTTCCTGCCACACAATCAAACCTCTGCTTGTTAAGCATTTAGCGCCAGTGATCAAACCCCCTAAATGTCAGAAGGGTTATAGCCAAACCCTTCCCTGCATGAAATAAAACCTTGTCCCGCGGGCGTTCTCATGTACAGGACGGTTCTGAATAAAGCAACTGGGGCAAATGTTCACGTAGAAATCGTGGTGCTTCTCCCAGCAAAGTGCAGTTGCAACTCTGGGGCAGAACATGGGAGGGGATGAGGGGGATTTGGTGCTTTTATAGGGCTTTTTCTGTTTGCATCCTTGATTCTAGACCCCTCCTGTGGTTTCAGTCCTGAGCACTGAAATCCAATGAGATTCGTGTCCTTCAATAGTTTGCTTTTGGCCTAAGTCACTACAATCACTGCAATCCTAAAAGGCTTTTTTTTTAGATTTCTGTGTGATTTCATGAAATTTTGCATTTTGAGAGTCAGCCCTGCATCTGCTCCACTTAAAAAAAAAAACCTGTTTCAACTTCAGTATGAAATGACACAAAGGGGTATCACCCACTCCTAAACCCAACAATGTTGGTTTAACATAGCAATGCCACTAATTCTTGCCCAAACCTTCCAGCTCCTTGGTCTACTTCTATCAGAAAACACAAAAATTATTTACTCTGATTGCTTTCCACATAAATATCTATATATTATGTTTAGTTTCACCCATCCCCTTAATGCCATGTGTTCAACTTGCTTATGGCCATTGTTGCACCATTTTTTTCTTGTCTTGGTGCATAAACTGCATTGAAAAATCAAACATCTCAAACTAACTTCCCACTAGCTCTTTTTAATTTTGCCTTGTGCTGTGAGAAGGCTGATAATCTAAATCAGCCTGATTACTATTTCAGCTGGTAAACAGCATATATTATCCTCTATATATTGCTCTTAATAGCTCATGCATAA
Source organism: Nycticryphes semicollaris (assembly GCA_013400055.1). NCBI lineage: Eukaryota > Metazoa > Chordata > Aves > Charadriiformes > Rostratulidae > Nycticryphes > Nycticryphes semicollaris. Next base: position 1,376,924 of record VXBJ01003717.1, read on the forward strand.
TCTGTGAGGCTATGTGTATTCTTCTAATAATTAATTTATTAATACTACACTTGTTGAAGCCACGGGAGATGTCAAAAGGTACCAGGTAGAGGTAGAACGAGAGGGCACCATACAGCCCACTTGCCAAAATCCCTCATTAAGAACACATCAGACTCCTTTAATTGAACTCGGGGGAAGATGATGACTAAGGTTGTCATTGGGTAAATTTCCTGACTTAAACTCTTGATCTTTATTTGCACTTCCTGATGTCTTGTGAAGAACGAAATTAAGAAATGTAAAAGTAAAATTATCTAGGGAAAGTGCATGTGGTTATTGTGACCTTTCAGTAGGAAATCAGTGTTTGAACAAAGAGACTAGTCCCAGTGGTTTCAGACACAGTCTGGGAAGAGCAGAGAAATGTTAGTGGTAGCTGTGCAGGAGGAACAAAGCTTTCCAAAGATTCAGATATGAAAAGCCCTTGGAGCTGACAGCTCTCAGACGCTGCCCTGGCTGCAGTGGGGATCTCCTGCAGTTCCCACCAGCAGTTCCCTCATCCAGCTTCTCATGCTCCAGCAAGACTTCTGTAACTGGCTGGAAAAGGATGTGCCAGATCCTCTTACAGAGGCTGGTGCACGCAAAAGATAAGCCATCTGTTATTACCACCAGTAATGGATTTACTCCTTTATCTCTAGTAATAGATGTCCGTAATTTGGATCCGTGGTGGAAAAGGTCAGCAGTGTGGAGGTCGTTACTGCCACAGCAAAGAGAGTCCTAGTGCGGTGTCTTTAGCTAACACACGTGTTCCCTCTCGCCTTGAGGGACACAAGGGAGTTGCTGCAGATCTGTACCAAAGCAGTTCTCCCTTTGGCTCACTGGAAGCAGTTTGTCTCTCTGCTACTCAAACTTCTTCTGACATAAGTAGAAAATTAGAACCAGAGAGCTGAAAGTGGAATTACATGCATTATTCCCAACACTGCTGAGGACAGAGATGGCATTGCTGTTGTTTAGCGTTGAAGAGGGAAAAAATCCACAAAGTATAAAAAAACCCCAGTTTGACTGACAGTAATGATGGGCTAGGGAACAATTAGCTGCTGTTGAGAACTGGTAATACTGATGTGGAAGATGTTTGGCTATTCACTACAACCTGGAAGATGAATTTGCAGGAGGAGGGAGGAAGTGTGTGTCTATTATCGTTATGTTCATGGAATTAGATTCATTATCCTTCACCGGTTTCTGAGGAACAAAGTCTGCTTAAACATCAGACCTGTGTCCAGGTCAACGATTAGCACCAGGCAGGACTAAAGACTGTGAAGCATCCCATTAAGGATGCGCCATCGAGTCTTTTGTGAGTACAGTGTGCGACAGATTTGCAGCTGCAGCTAAACAAAGAGGACGTATAGAGACGGAGTCACATTGTTCACGAAGTGCTTGTCATGAATAGGTTTCATCATCCTCAATCCCAGAGGGTTAAAAAAAAAAAAAAAAAGCCCCCAAATGTGTCTATTGATGCTGGTGCGAAAAGCCTGTTGTTGGAAATCAAATTCATCTGGCTTGGTTTCCAACCAGCTGAGTTGTGTCTGCCACGGGACTTGAGAAGGGTGGCTTTTTGCCTTCCACGAGTTCCAGATCTCAGGTTGTCAGGAGCAGGTCAGGTCCCCAGCATAAAATAGACCACTCTTGAGGTAGTTTGCTTGAGGTCTCTGAGCGTTGTGGAGTAACGCAGCTGTAGGATGTCAGCTGCATCGGGAGCCTGGCAGTGCTTGCTGTCTGCTGCCATGAGCACCAGAGGGACGCTCTGGGTGGTGGTTTTCAGCTGCGATGGACAACACCTGGATGGGATGTCCAGGTCTGCTGGCCTTGGGAACTGTCCTGCTGATGGAGAGGTTCCAGCTGTGCCATTTGCATGCTGGTGACTTCTTGTGAAAATGAAACAAGACTGACAGAGGGTCCCCCAGGTGCCCAGGACTTGATCTTACTTATGTCACTGACAAGTCTGATGAATCAAGAGGTTTCAAGGTCAAAATACTGAATAAAAATCCTAAGTCTATGACTCGTACACTGCCTGGGTTTCAAATCTCAGATCAGTGCCTTTCGGGATCTTTGATAATGCTGTGGTCTTAGAGAGGTCAAGACTACTTGTGAAATGTTGATTAATAAGTTGATTAGTTGGCTGATTAGACGTGAGGTTTAGATGTGGATTATATTTAAGGATCAGCAGTAGTTAAGAGAAATTTATAGCACACACTAAGTATCTCAGTCATAGTATCTAATGATATTTCAGCAATAAAACCTACCTTTCAGGTGATAGTCCTCACCATTATAACAAAAGTTTAATCAAAGGATTAAAGACTCTTTCTTTTTGGTTTACAATCTTCAATTCTTTTTCCCTCTGGAAACCTTAAAAAGAACTGCAAGAAATATAAATCTTAGGAAAGGAAATTAAGCTCCTGTTTTAATTCCAATAAACTTACTGAGAGCATTCCACAGACTTTATACATGAGCGTATCAAAACACCTTGTAAGGGTATTAATCTTCATAACGTGCCTATGAAATAGGGATCTGCTGCAGTCTCAATTTTACAGCAGAAACCTGACCTGCAGAGGCTGGTTTTACAGAAGGGCCCTGGCATCCCCTTCTTCTCTGCTCAGAACTGTTACACTTCCCACCACCACCTCCTGAAATCACCTAAACGCCATGGGTAGCTCAGAGTTTAGTTTTCAAATTTTCCTGTGTCTACAGGTCTGCTTGTACCTCTGCAAAATGAAGATTTAATCAGGGTGCAGGTTATAGGTGTCCATCTGTGGTTCCTGTGTGGTTGGACAAACTGCACAAAACAAAAGGACACGATTTTCCAGCAATTAAAGCCATTTTTTAATAAATGAAACTAAGTCACGTTCCTTTCCATACAGACCTCATCACAGCTGCTTGAAACTAGTGCATCACAGCGCTAGGTGGGCATCCAGAAATCCTGGGCAAAAGTATCATAATGCAAGTTCTGCCCAGAAAAAGAGGCTGTTTCTTGATGGTAGCTGTGCCATAACATCGGCCAAGCTCATAAAGGAGATCTGTGGGAGAAGGAAAACATAAATTTGAATCTTTTGCAAAATGGCTTGTTCCTTCATCCCCAAACTGTCCTTCCTTTCCAGTCAGACCTGAAGGACACGTGAAACTCAAGCATCCCTGACCCGAATCACTGCCCTGGAGAAGACCACTTACCAAGTTAGGGGCTGTATTGCTGGGGAAGGATCCTGGCTCCAGGTCTTTAGCAGGCTTTTTCTTCAAAAAGACAAGGGCAAAATATAACCAGGTGTTGAATCACCAACGTTCAACCACCAATTTAAGGTTTTCCTGTAGGAGTTTGGGAAAGCTACAATCACAGCATGTGATTCATGGATCTGTTGTGAGCCCAGTGATTATTTCCCCCTACATAAAGACTAGGAGCTGCTTAAAATACTCAATGTATATTGAACAAAATACAGAGAGAAAGTTATAAGAAGTTACCATTAAACAAATTCCTATAGATGTTCAAGAGTTGATTTAGGTACAGTCTTGTTTTTACTCTAGCTAAGCATCATTTCCCTCTCAATAATGTTAAATAATGTATTTGCACATTAAAATGTCTGTTGCAATGTGGAATAACCATCTTGTTAGTGTAAATGGTACTCAGAGCTGATTCTTGAGGACCCTGACAGAGGAAAATCCATTTGAATTCTTTCACTGCGGATCTAAATTTCCCTTTTTATTGTTGCAGCATCGTATAACTTTGTCACTTACAACTAAGTGCCGTGGTACACAATGGGGGGATACATTCTCCCATACCTGAAATTATCAGTTGCCACCTAGAGTTGGGTGGGTTTGGGTACATTATTTCTGCTACAGGCTTTTTTCTGCATGCGTAATGCATGGCTTCAAATACAGTTACTGAAATTTTTTGCAATAGCATTTAATCCCCTCTATGTCTTAAAGAAGGTGTTTGATCTTTAGAAGGATTTGTTTCTTGAAACAACTACAGCAGTATTTAATTATTTCTGTTTAAAATCAAGCAAACTTCATAGACAACATTTTTTTTTTTGTTAACCTCAGTGGATTTGCTTTTAATAGCATAAAAGAAGTGTGTTTCATGGTAAGACATTGAAATTCTTCTATTTTAATCATTTTCTGACCTGCTTGTCTTCTGTAATCTTTAGTAAACGCCACAAAAATTGTTCTCTTGGTTTTTTGGTTTTGTTTTTTTTTTTTTTTCTGTAATATAGTAAAAAATACTTTCTACCCAGGTTACAGTGATTTTTGGTCCATACCCTCCCATTTATCCTCCCATGTCCATCCATGGTCCTGCCACTCATGGCCATAGTAACAAGAACTGTGTAAATTTACTGTGTGCAATGATAATCTTAAAATGCCCAAATTCATCAAACAGTCTATGCATGGATTAGGCATGAGAATATGCTGATTTCTGATGTCACAACTGAATGCCCACCTTGGAAGATGGGGAGTTCATTGATGCCTTTCAGCGCAATCCCAGCTCTGTTGAAACTGTGGGCAAAATTTATCCCTGCGTGTATTTAGGTTGAAATTGTTTCTTTGTGGCGGGAAGAAAATTTCTTCTTGCTTACTGGTGTCATTGTGATTCCACAACTATCAGTAACTTGGGGAAATCTTGCCTCCTGCCTTTTAAAATAAGTAATAAATACCACTGGAGTGATCACAGATGCCATTACTAGTTTGAGCGCGTGTGGGAACAAAGCCAGAATGATGTGACTTGGGATTGATTCCTTATAATCTTTTCTTTGTAAAAATGTTTGACTCATTCTTATATTATTCCTAGTAATTAGAATATAAACGGGCACAATCCATTCCAAAAATCCAATTTCTGGGGACCTCAGAAGCAGCGTCTTTGTCCCCCTTCACGCGTTTCTTTTCAATAAACCTTCAAAAGAAAAAGTATTCAAATAGACCAGACAATCAGTAGCATTTTGTTTCAAACAAAGGAAGAAAACAAAACCAGGCTCAAAGCGTGGATTTCTTTCTGGTTTCATACTTCCTTTGTTTTACTTTAGCTCTTTAAATGCACCCTTTCTGGGGCAGGGGGGTGGTATCTATATGGTCTGATTGTTGTTCCATTAAAATCTGCAACAAACTCCTACGGCTTTATAGAGGAGTGAGATCAAGGTAGGAAAATTTGTTGGTGTATTGATCGCTCCTGAAGGATATCATGCCTTTTCTTGGGGCCAATAATCTACCATTGCCTTCTGATCTGGCCACTTCTGCTCCCCGGACGCTGTACGGCCGGAGGAGATGGCTGCTTTTTGTCTGCATAATTGCTTTGAAGATTTAGGTTTAGATTTTGATCTCGGAAGGGCAGTATATCTCTGGGGAATCTCAGAAGGAGGAGGAGGAGGAGGAGGAGATGTTGCTAATGGGTATGCAGGCAGCCTTGCAGCAGCGATTTCCACGTAACACAAAATGCACCGCACCTACCCGAGATTGGGATCTGGCAGGTCGTGATGTTCAGAGGGAACACCCCGCAGAGAGCTCTCACTAATTCCACTGCCCTTGGTCATAATCTCCCACGTAATAATCTCAGTAATTCTGTCAGTAGTCTTTACTCAGGGACCTGTAGGCCGTTTCACATCTATATCCAGCTGTTACACTTGCAAGTACACAAACCTTTCTTCCTCTCCCCCAAAACTGCAAAATTACTATCATTTTCTTAAACAGGGGCTCTGTGATTTGCACATTGCTATCTGGTGTTTGAATCCCAGCACCACCATTCTTTTTCCCCTTTTCCCTAGATTTAGCCATGGTCACAAGTCAACATTGCTTGACCCTGAGTTCATCAGCGAGAGCGTGTCATGCAGTACGGTCCTTACCTACAGCTCCATTCACAGGCATATATTATTTTTTCCTATTTGTATCGTTGCAGTACCCAAAGGTGGTCAATGAAAGCAAGGCTGGATTGAGCGAGGCGTGATGTGATGTGACTACTACACACACATACAGCACGGCAAAGGGCAGCTCTTACTTCCATGAGTTTAGACCCCCAGGAGATGAGAGATGTGGGAGGTGGTAGGAATCTCCCACGTTGGGGGAGAACCGAGGCACAGAGATCATGAGTGAAGATCTGCTTGAGGAATCTGAGGAGAAATAGATTTAGTAGGGAAAGGTCCTTAAAACAAGAATAGGGATGAGTACGGCCTCCAGCTGTGGCGACCCCAACATAAGAAGGACATGGACCTGTTGGAATGAGTCCAGAGGAGGCCATGAAGATGCTGTAAGGGCTGGAGCCCCTCTGCTGTGGGGACAGGCTGAGAGAGTTGAGGTGATTCAGCCTGGAGAAGAGAAGGCTTCAGGGAGACCTCAGAGCACCTTCCAGTCCCTAAAGGGGCTCCAGGAAAACTGGGGAGGGACTCTCTGAAAGAGGGGAGCCATGGGACGAGGGTGAATGGTTTTAAACTGAAAGAGGGGAGATTTAGACTGGATACTAGGAAGACATTTTTTGTGGTGAGACCCTGGCCCAGGTTGCCCAGAGAAGCTGTGGCTGCCCCATCCCTGGAGGGGTTCAAGGCCAGGTTGGATGGGGTTCTGACCAACCATATCTAAGTGGGAGATGTCCCTGCCTAGGTCAGGCAGGTTGGACTGGATGGCCTTTACAGGTCCCTTCCAACCAAAGCCATTCTATGACTCCTCAGAAACAAGGTATATAAACTACTTCAGATAGTGTGACTATCGTCACCAAACCATAGCCTAAACTAGAGTTTAGATAGTGTGACTTTAAAGTCACCAAAAAGACTTGTGAGCCAACATTTCCAATTTCAGGTCACACTTTCTTCGCTCTTGCAGTCATTACACAGAAAACTACTTCCCTTGCAGTGCTTATTACCGTGATCTGTCAACTAAATACACTACCTCATCGTTTCTATTGATTACTGATTCAATCCATTTTCTGCGTTCTGGGTAATATGCTCCTAACGCCCTGCCTGGGCCAAGGTGAAGTCTCTCTGGGACTACCAAGGTTGTGGTTTTTGACTGCAGCATAGCACAATTTGGTATTTTATTTCCTGGCCCCCCAAAAAAACCACTTTTTTTTTTTTTTTCTGCCTAAAGGCAGGTGTCGTTTCAAGTAGCATTTCAGCTCTAGCTTTGGCATGTTGAAGAGAGAGAGGTGTTGCACAGATGATGGATGACATTGCTTTCCTGTTATGTTTGGGTTTCTTCTGTATTGTGTTATTATATGTTATTGTACGTCCCATAGCGATAGGACGTGGGGTGATGGTTTTAAATTGAGAGAGGAGATTCAGATTAGATACTAGAAAGAAATTCTTTACTGGGAACCCTTCCAGTAAAGAAAGGCTAGCCCAGGTTGCCCAGACAAACTGTGGCTGCCCCATCCCTGGAGGGGTTCAAGGCCAGGCTGGATGGGGATTTGAACAACCTGGTCTGGTGGGAGGTGTCCCTGCCCAGGGCAGGGGAGCTGGAACTCAATGATCTTTAAGGTCCCTTCCAACTCAAACCATTCAATGATTCTGTGATTTGGTTTGAAGCATCTCTCTATGTCCATGTATAATACAATTTTCACCAGCGTGGTTAAGGCAGGTAGCACAGACAAAGTTGAGGCACTTTTTGCCTGCTTTCACATATTTCAGTGCTCCCCCTAAGACTGTCAAATATCCCACCTCTGGGGCTGTGCTCTACCTGGAAAGATGCACTAGCAGCATCACCAGCATCTTCAAGATGAGCAAACATTTCAGTTGTGTTTGGTCCTGTGACCAAGTTCTCCCATAATACCACAATGCCAATAAAACTGTGAACCTAATGAAGAAACTAGATTTTATGCAGCCCATAATGTTTAACAAGCCTGAAGAAATTTGATAAAAAAATTTTTTGGATGCTTTTTACAAATGCTAAAAGGCTTTTTTTTTTTTTTTCTCCCAATTGTTGCCACTGAAGAAAGAGCCTGTTTGAAGATCTGAAACTTTTCATTTGAGGGAAAAGTTGCCTTCTTGTTCTTTTCCTCATGCTGTGTTGACATGTTTTCATCAGCGACATCGTGTTACCTCTTCTACATTAAAGGCTAATCACAGACTTGGAGTCTGCAGTTACCAGCTACAAATAGAAAGATTTCTTCCCGTGAGACCACAGGATTCCTCAAGCAATTTTCCACCTTTATGCAAGGTTTTTTGTTTTATTTCATCAGGGTTTGGGTTTTTTTATTTTTTTTTGTTGTTTGTTTCTTACCATCTGCCTTGCAATTAAGTTATTTAAAAGCACCCACATCAAAGAAGCGTTCTGGTTCTCTACAAATAGACCTCACTGCTGCACTGCAGAAGTGACAAAAATAATCTACCCAGTTCCATGGCTTACAATGATGAAATAAATGTTTCTCCCTGGTATTCCTTATTTGACTGTTACAAAACCAAATCACCAAAAGGCGTGTTTTCTAAACGTGCCTAAATAAAACAATTCTTGGTGAAATAAAACCTAGGTAGACAATGCAGATCTACCCAGCAGCATCTATATTCTTTGTAAGTCTTCTTATACATCCATAAATGATATAATCTTCTTATACATCCATAAATGATATAAAATTCATGGTGATTTTTACTTTTCTTGTGTTTTTTCAACTTTTTGTTGAATTCATTCCCTCTATTAAAGCCAGGATGATATGATCCCATACTTAACAGTACCTTTATATTTATTTTTTATGTAAAAATGTATGCGTGGCTTTAAAGCTACTCTTGAGGTTTTATGGAGTGTGGAGAACAGGTAAATTTGAAGAAAGGGATGGGAGATTAAGGTTGAAGAGCAAGCTTAAGAACCGCTGAGACAGCCAGTACTTAGGTTAATTGTTGTTGTAAGAGTGTTGTAGGGACAAGCTTTTCAAAGAATACAATATTTAAACAACAAGGTTATACTGAATATAAAGGCAAAGAACACACACACAAAAAATAGCGTGGATTAGAGAAGCTGTTCAAAATAAATGGCAGCTTTGGCAGTTTTCCACTGTATTTATTTTTTTTTTCTCCCTATCCAAATCTGACTGCAAAGAAAGGGAGAAAGAAAGCAAAACACTTACAGGAAGACAAATTCTACTAGAGGGAAAATCATTATAATGGAATGAAAAGCCGTGGAGGAAAAAGAAATATATAAAATCCAGCGTTTAGGGAGAAATACTTGCAGAGGTGAAAACGTGCAGATGGTTTCCATGATGTGACAACAAACAACCTCTATAAGAAGTGGCCAGAACTTCCAAGAAATTGGAGGTCCCGTTTCATTGCCCTGCTGGGTGATTACCTTTGTGGTGCTCGGAGTGATCTCCTGCAACAACCTGAAACGGGGCTATGAAAATGTGATATTCTGTTGTCTTCCTCGCTAACCTCTGCTGTCAAGTTAGAGAGGAAGTAAATTAATCAGGGTGTGTTTGCTTTATTCAGAGAGCGGTGTTTTCCTTCGGCATATTATGTCATATTTCAACAGCTAATGGTCCAAACTATTAAGAGGAAAATAGGAATTTTGCAAATTCCAATTCTCCTGTTAGAGCCTGGTGAGTAAACTGAACCAGGGAGCTCCTCCAGCTCCCCTGTCACAGAGGTGTGGAGCTGAGCAGGGGATTGGTTTAAACCTGATATTTAATATTTAGATGGTCCCTGAGATTTTCACATAAGGTCTCTCTGTAGGCTGTTGTAGAGCTGGGTTTGAGCCAAAACTAGGGAGGTGAATCCCAAAAACGTTTGCTGTCCCATTCCTGTGCACTGCCATGTGCCTCAAGGGTGAAAGACGATGCAGTTGCCTTCCACTTCGAGATTTCTTGTGCAGCTTTATCTTTCCTTTGTGTTCTGATTTGAAAAGTCCCTGGCTGCATTTGCACAAAACTCTCCAGGATTTACCCCAGTTCGTCTAAAAGAGTACAGGAACTATTTTCCCACAATCTCTTTTTCCTGCCCAGCAATTAGAATTTCTGCCACCCTTCTGCGAGGACCTTCAGAGCCTTACAGCAAAACTTAAGTCTTCGAAGTCCTTTAGAAATCCTTAACTTCCCACATATTTAGCTGCTCTTCTTCCCTTCTATACATTTGAAAAACTTTGGCTTCTGTACCCCTGGGGTGTGAGATCAATCCTGCTCGGGGCACGGTCGGTGCTCGGCAGTACCCCATCCCTGCTCCTGGGACTGAAACCTGGGGTGACAAGATACCCCCAGCAGTTACCACCGTGTTGCTCCCCCATGGAAATCACTTACTTTTTTTTTTTTTACCCTTGCAGTTGCTGAGCAGAGATGGATCAGTGTGTGAAAATCCAGCATGTGGTGCTGGGGGTGATGTGCAGCTTTACCCAGCTGCCGTGCAGGGTCCTTGGTCTTCCAAGCCAGCTAGAATCACCATTCCTGGGGATTTGACTCAATTTTGCTGTTTATATTCCCTTGGATATCTAATATATGGGTATTACAGAAAGGTTTATCAATCCTGAAGCCTCTTTGCTGTGAGGGTGGTGGGACCCTGGCCCAGGCTGCCCAGAGAAGCTGTGGCTGCCCCATCCCTGGAGGGGTTCAAGGCCAGGTTGGAGGGGGCTTGGAGCAACCTGGTCTGGTGGGAGGTGTCCCTGCCCAGGGCAGGGGGTTGGAACTGGATAATCTTTAAGGTGCCTCCCAATGTAAAACGTTCTATGATTCTAGGCAATCAGAACAGAAGCTTTGTAATTTATTACCAGCTTTGCCTTGTTATACTTTTCCCCTTTTTGCTTTGATTCCAGTTGATTGAAAGTAACCAAATTTCAATTAATTGTCAAGTTTTGAGAGAATTAGGCTAATCGTTTTCAAAGCGATGTCGAGGGAAACGTCTCGGCTGTGGCAATCACTTTGTTGCTGTGTGGTGGTTGTCTTAGAAACTTCCCGAGGATGAAGCTTTTGTGGAAATGAAGGAAGCTGGTTTTTGAAGAGCTCCGTAGAAGGAGAGATCAGAGGTGTCATCTCCGTGCTCTTCTCATCTCACGTCACTTCACAATGAATTTGTTTTCACACGTTATTTTCCTTTGGATTTCTCCTTTGTACACCAGGCCTGATCCAAAGCTTTTTCCAGTCAGTAGAGAGATTTCTACTGATTTCAGAGAAGCTTCTCCCCCCATGAAGGAAAAGGTGTCAGAGTCCCTCCCATTCGCTCTGGTGGCCATAAGGCTCCCGGGACTCATGTCCTTCCCCATCAGCCACTGTCTCTTCCTGCTCCATGCTGCCTGGTAACAGCCTGCCAGGATGGCACACACTGAATTATGCTTCCTCCTCTTCTCTGAGCTTTCCTCTTCAGAAGAAGTCTCTATTTTGCAGTTTCTGTCCTCAAAACAGTGCTTTTTGACTCTCAGCCTCGTGATCTTCCATCTCTCTCGAATTGCATGAGTTAAAAAAAAGCAATCCACTAATTGTCAAGTCACTTTGACGTAAAAGCAAAAGGAAAGGTATCGTAGCTTCTGTGCTAATAAAATTGTATTGTAATGTTTTCATTTAAATTCAGTGGGGCTGAAATCTGTGGAGCTGAAAGGGTAGAAGCAAGTATAGGATTTGTCTGCCATACATAGACTTGTGTGCCTTGGGTGAATCTTCACATCTCCTTCAGGGAAGTTTTACCAAATGATAAGTAAAGGTAGTCAGGATCAGGACCCTAAAGTTTAGCAGTTTTGAATAATGTAAATGAATGCATTTATTAAAAAAAATATGGCTAAAAAATCATGATGCATCAGCATGGCTCAATGCTGGGCTCATCGCATTCTTTTTCAAGTGTTGAGGAATGAAGTTAGTCTTCAGAGTCCTCCAGGGCTCCATTTATTACAGGGACCAGCAGTATGGAGTTCAAAGCATAAAGTTGTAAGCAACACTTACAATTCACAAAAAAAAAAAAAGCCTTCTTGAAGAAAGAGCAGATATTCAGAGTGAGCTCTGTGGAGCCTCTACCTTACTGTCTGCTGTCTAATGTATACTTTAATAGGCAGATGTTAATCAGCAAGGTCTTAAAGACTGATCTATTCTCTCAAGGTAATGGCTGCTTCAGAAGTAAAACCTTTTAACCTAAACAGAGTGAAAAAGCTTAAACCTTGACTGTATGTTGAACTGCAGCCTGTCCGGGGAAGAATAAACGCGGAGAGTAGCCCATTGCTGAAAGCTTAACAGATTTATATAATGCAGAAAGCAGGAGGTATCAGGGATGCTGAACACCACAATTCTGCCGAGGTCATTAATGAATCAGGTTATTCACCTTCCACTTGGCAAACTTGAACAGTCAGAACAATTGTAACTGATGGGATAGACGGAGATTGCGTTGTTTTGCTTTTCCTTCCAAGGGTACGGTTGGATCCAAACACCTAAAGATCGTTTTCACGTTAACTCCTTTAAAAACGAACCACTGCCAATCCCAAATGCACATCACTGCAGCAGAGCTTGTGCGTGCAGGGCAGCAGCCACAATTCATCATGAAAAGCAGGTGTGAAAGGCAGAGAAAAAGTATAGTCAGAATGAAAAATGACCAGGGTTTGTTAGCAAAACTGTTGTGGCTAACTTAATCAAAACATGATATTTGTGTTCCCATTTTTAGGTGGGTTTCTTATGTCCCCCTTTAGTATTCTCAGTTACCTGAAGAAATACTGAATAACCTCGCCTTTAGTAATAACAGATGTAATATGTCTTCCATCTGTGTAATCTCTTTAATGCTGAAGGATTCTTGAGAGATTCATCAACTTTACAAACCATGTATAAACAAATAATACCCAAATTATGTTTGCCTGGCCTATCCCGGCCTGTCTCTGATCACATCCTAGAATAAAAAAAAAAATAAATCTCTGCCTTTACGTGTAAAAGCCTTAAAGCAGAAACTTCTGAAGACTCAAGATCTGCGTGACCAAAGGGTTAATGTTGCAGGGTAGAGGCAGAAAGGAAGATTGCTGTCAGTGCTGTGAGTGCAAAGCTGTCTTCCTTCCCCGATAATAAAACAAACAAGGTGATTTTAGCACAGCTAATTGTCAGAGATAAGAAACAAATGTCAAGGAGGGAGGTGAATCCGGAGCTCTGACATACAGAACGTGTTGAACTCTTTACCTGCCTTAGCAGCCCAGATGCTCCTTAGCACAAATGAGATCAGAACAGGGAGATTAAGCCTCATTTGCTTAGCAAAGGGCTGTGGATGTGGTTTGTATCTAAAATACCCAAAGTCGAAAATGCACTTCAATAAGGGACCTAAAAAAAAACAAAGTTCAATACGCTCTCCCCACGGGGGTTTGGCTGTTTTGGAAGAAGTCTTTTACCCAACACCAGAAACACAGAGGAGCATAAATCAGAGCGCTGGGTAAATAAAGCATTCACAAATGTATGTTTTCTATCATTAGCCAAACCACTCATTGTTGCAAGTATTCCTAGGAGTACCATTTTATCACAGCCTAAGCAACGTATTTGTACTACACAAGCCTTCAATAAGTACTTATTAAAGTCAACTATACGGTGCGTTAAGTGGAAGCCGTTTATAAATATCATCTGTGAGTTAAATGCGATTAGTCGTTTTGAAAGTATTGATGGAGCCTCGAATTAGAACGACTCGAGATATTACTTACCCAGGCACTGACAGGGGAATGGGAGCGTGTGATGGGGCAGAATTGGGGCTGCTACGCTCAGTGAAACCCTTACGGCTGCGCGAAGTTTGGCTGCGCGTTGGGTGGCGGGTTTTGAGTCGGTGGTTTTATTCCCGACGCGTTCGATGGATGCAGGCTGAACCCCAGCTTAGGACACTCAGGAGAAGGGCTGCATTTCCCTGCACCCCCTTTACACCTCTCAGGGGCTGATACAAGTAAGGTTGAAATACTGTAAGTGGGCAATGCGTGAACTGAAAATAATTCTAATTTTTAATCGTGTTTCTGTCTTCCAAAGTCAACTGCGGTCAGGCAGGGAGCAAGACTGTGTTTTCCCGGGCATGATTTTTCTTCAAATGCAATAAAAAGAAACAGAAGGTTAAAATAAAAGTTACAAGAAAGCACAGTAAGGAACAGGGAAGGAAACAGCAAGTCCCTATGGACTATGAAATGAAAAAGGCTTACTAATTCATAAACTAGAGGTGTCTGTGCTTTAAAAGAGAAAACTTATGGGACCCACGCTTCAATTTTTCTGTTTTATTAACCGTATGATACGCTGTAGGCATGTAATTTCTTAAGCCTGGAACTCACCTGCTTTCTCAGCTCTGTCTTCCAATACCTGCCAACACCTCCCAATCAGAGCATTTCACAGCCACAGTATCCGCTGGCCAAGGCTCGCGTCCGCCTTGGGAAAATCCATCTCGTGTTCCACAGGGAGGGAAGGAGTGAGAAGGGAGCATGAAAAGGGAAACAGAGCAGTGATGAAAAAGGTGAAAAAAGAGGTTCTCTCAATGCCCCACTGATTTTTATATATATTTTTTTTAAGCTTTTAAAGAGGTATTATTGTTGTTGCTGTTATTACACTGGGTTGTAATGAGACCGGTGTCCTGCTATGACCCTAGAGCAACCGAGTGAGGTGCTCTCCATTCACACACACCTTCTGTGTCCTGAGAAGTGGGTTTGGAAATAGAAAACCAGGTGGAATGTAGGGAGTGTTGTTATCACCTTTCTGCAGGCAGAGACACAGAAATGAGCGCAGGGAGGACGGAGGACAGAGGGATAGCAGCACAAATCAACTTCAGGTCTCCTGGGTCACAGTCTTGATGCTTTCCCCTCTGACAGCTCAAAATGTATAAAATTTGCTAGCAATGATTTCCAAGAGGAGAAAGGATTATTCTTTACCTGCCACTATTACATTCTTCCATAATCATCCCTGCTACAGAGCAACAGCTTGCTAAATATATCCGTCGCCTGACCAGCTGTAGCAGTTCTTATGTTCTTAATATTGCTTAAGACTGACAACATCAGAAGCAAGATATTTCTCCTTTGTTCTAACCGTTGCTAATTTTCAACCCTGACTTTCAAACAGCCCATATGATGAGGTTATAAACTGTTTCGGTTATTTGAATTCTGCTTTCTAGTTTGTGTCTGGGATACACCAGCGATGGGCTTTATCACCACCCAAGAGGAGGTGTTGCACAGGGAATGAACGGGAACAGCTACAGGTGATACCGCGGTTCCTCAGAGGGTGATTTATGAAGCCTTCTGGACAAAGCAGTGTTAGCAGTAAAAAGAAGCTCTCTGGGGAAGAGTAAAGCCAGAGCAGGGAGTGGAGAATTGAAAGACGCATTAAAGAAAGATTATTTCACTTTAATTATGCCGCTCAGTTCAAGGACTGGTTCCCTCCACTGGTGACAAGCCACCTCCATTGAGGTGCAGGGGGAGAGGGGCACATATGGCATCTTTTGTTTCCTTAGGACTGGGCTTTAAAAAAATAGGCAGAAACGGTGCATCAGAGCACCTGTGAGACTTCCCTGCTTCCTAATTTACCTCTTTATCCAGATGGCATATGGCTACCTAAACGCATGGAATATTCCTGATGGCGGCAAGTTCTTTGGCTCCGCAGGGAGACCTGCTGCAAGATTCCGTGCAGTTGGGTCTGAAAGGAAGAAAAGAGCCCCAGTGCTGTGAGCCAGCTCTGCCTGGCGTTCACTGAACATTATTTGGATAAAAGGTGTTTTGGAACCAGGACTGGTGTCTGCCCGAAAGGGTCCTTGTGGTTCGGCTGGTGGGGGAATTGTCAGCATCCCTCAAAAAAAGTGTGTGTGTGTGGCAGGGGGGTGGTTTGGTGGAGGGTTCCCCACCGCCCCAAAGTGCACCGATTTCACCGAAGCGAGAACCTGTGTGCGTTCAAACCCTGTCCCAAAATACGCAACAGAATCACACAGAATCACAGAATCTTAGGGACTGGAAGGGACCTTGAAAGATCATCCAGTCCAATCCCCCTGCCAGAGCAGGAACACCCAGAGCAGGTCACACAGGAACGTGTCCAGGTGGGGTTTGAATGTCTCCAGAGAAGGAGACTCCACAACCTCTCTGGGCAGCCTCTGCCAGTGTTCCCTCACCCTCACTGTGAAGAAGTTTTTCCTCATATTTCAGTGGAACCTTCTCAGTTCCAGTTTGCACCCATTGCCCCTTGTCCTATCATTGGGTGTCACTGAGAAGAGCCTGGCTCCATCCTCCTGACACTCACCCTTTACATATTTATAAACATTCATGAGGTCTCCCCTCAGTCTCCTCCAAGCTAAAGAGACCCAGCTCCCTCAGCCTTTCCTGGTGTGGGAGATGCTCCAATCCAACACCCTCGAGGCAAACACCCAACACCCTTCAGACCTCGTTACCTGCTTGTATTAGTGGGTCGAGTCCTGGCGTAGGCGTTGCTCAGCAGAAAAAGGAGTTGCCTTCAGGATATTTCCCGGCTGATTCACTTGTTTCATTTTGGAAAGTCTGATTTAAAGTCTCGGACAAAGTATATGGCAACAGTTGAGACAATAAGCCAAATAATTGCATTGCCAATTAGGAGTAATTTCGAAGTCTTTTTCTGCATTGTCTGGCATGATTAAACATTGCTGTGACATTTGAAACTGTTATTGTGTGCTGCTTGTAAAAGTTTGCCAGTTAAATGCAAATCGAGACCTTCATTATGAATTGTAACTAATTATTCAAAATACTGCTGTTAGTAGGTGAGAGTAAAGAAACCTGAGGATCGGATACCTAAATTTTGTAGTCTGTGAGTGTAGCTCTCAGAGATTTCCATGAACATGAATTTCTAGTGCTCAGTATGGCTGGAAATACTGTAATTGCACTGCGATGATTTTGCAGGAATTACGTTTCCTATCGCTAATAGCAGCACAGCAATAAAACCCCATATATTGCAGGTGGTCAGGTTTGACGTGTAACACCTACCTGGCACATAAGGGGTGAATTTTATGAGCTGTGCTGTAGTGGGGAGGGAGGAAAACAGTCTCCATCCCGATTTTATGAGACTATATCAGACCCTAAGTACTGTCAGAGCTCCTGGCGAGGGTGACCCTATAAACTTCAGACCAGGGGATGGAAAAGCATTCTCAACCATGAGGAGCAGCTGCAACTTTAATGTAACTCGAAGACAGCTATCTAGAGATGGATTTATGCTGCTTTGAACTTGACCTTGAGTGTGTACATAATCGTCAGCGCTTATTCTCCCTCTCGGAACCACAGTCACCTTTCCGGTGGCCCACAAACTCGTGGCCTGGTGGTTCTGAATGAATGGCTAAGGGAAAACAGTAGAAATCGGGCTGAAGTCACCGAACATCAAAACCTGGGGAGATTTAACTGAGTTTATTCAAAAAAGAAAAAAACCAAAAGTACCTTTTCCAAAGACCTTAATGTTTCCAGTTCTGAAAAAAAGCAAGCCTTTGAAATAATTTTGAAATGCCCCTGACAAATACTGAAGGAACTGCGAACTCTTCAGTTACTGAGTTTATAAAACCTTCACTTTATAGCTTTCCTGAGTTTATGTAAGTTTTATTCTGTATATATCTACAAGGAAACAAGGTTCTCTATGAGAAGACACGAGCCCATATTTATGTGTCAATAGCAAAGGCAGGCTAAGTCTAATTACGAGAGAAATTTGAGTGATTTCCATATGTTAATGACAAATCTATGGGTTTTGCAGTATTGCAAAGCTCACAGAGAAAATGAACTGACATAATCCAATTTCATATCGGGAGCTGTCTTACAATTTGAGAAAAAAACAACATTTGCTAATCTGTTAAGTAAGTCACTGATATGATAAAAATTATGCCTAATATGATAAGACTTCATTTTGCATTAAAGCCTCCCCTATCACATCAGGGAATTCTGGTCTCGCTAATGCTCTCCAGAAGCCTCACGATTTAAATGACTTCAGGTTAAGTAAAACAAGATATGCTTAATGATTTTACAGCCATTTCGGTGCAGCAACATTAGCATTATCAGTCAGTCCCTCAGCAAACAGGTGATGTGCTGGGCTAACGAGCAAGGTGTTAACTAAGCTGATGAGGAGGGTGGGAAGGTGGCGCTAGGGGCTGGAGGCCACCTCTCTGCCACAGTCCTTCACCTTCAACCTGACTTCCCCAGCGAGCCTGGATGAAGTCAGGTTGAAAAGATAAAGGACCCCCCGTGGTTATAACATAAAGGCAGGCAAATCATAACAGATCTGAGTTTTTTTCTTGAAATGTGGCAAGTTTTTACAGCCAGCTACCAGTACAGTAACATCAAGATATTAAGAGGCAGTTTGTGCTGGTGTTTTCCACGCCTGATGAAATTCAAGGTGTAGGGTCCTGCACCTGGGGAGGAATAACCCCCTGCACCAGGACAGGTTGGGGGCTGATGTGCTGGAGAGCAGCTCTGAGAAAAAAGACCTAGGAGTCCTGGTGGACAACAGGATACCCATGAGCCAGTCCTTGAGGCCAAGAAGGCCAATGGCATCCTGGGGTGCATCAAGAAGACTGTAACCAGCAGGTGGAGAGAAGTCATCCTGCCCCTCTACTCTGCTCTGCTCCGCTCCATCTGGAGCACTGTGTCCAGTTCTGGGCTCCCCAGTTCCAGAAGGTCAGGGAACTGCTGAGAGGGTACAGAAGAGGACCACCAAGGTGATTAGAGGCCTGGAGCATTTCTCTTAGGAGGAAAGGCTGAGGGAC
The DNA here is from genome assembly GCA_013400055.1 of Nycticryphes semicollaris. NCBI lineage: Eukaryota > Metazoa > Chordata > Aves > Charadriiformes > Rostratulidae > Nycticryphes > Nycticryphes semicollaris. Next base: position 1,395,499 of record VXBJ01003717.1, read on the forward strand.
TTGAGGGTTTTTAGTCTGAAGAAGAGAAGACTGAGGGTGGATCTGATCAACACCTATAAATACTTAAAGGGCAGATGTCAAGAGGATGGGGCCAGTCTTTTTTCAGTGGTGCCCAGTGACAAGATAAGAGGAAATTGGCACAAATTTGTACGTAAGAAGTTCCATTGAAGCATGAGGAGGAACGTCTTCACTTTGAGGGTGGCAGAGCCCTGGAAGGGGCTGCCCAGAGAGGTGGTGGAGTTTCCGTCTCTGGAGACATTCAGAACCTGCCTGGACAAGTTCCTGTGGGACCTGCTTTGGGGGGATCTGCTCTGGCAGGGGGTAAGAGGAGATGATCTCCAGAGGTCCCTCCCAACCCTGTATCATTCTGTGATTCTGTGACAAATGGGATGTATTACGGGGCATGAGCTTGCTATGGGGTTATCACCAGCTTTTTTCTTGATTAGATACAGGGATTCATTCGCTGCAGATCCACAGGCTTTTATTTCCACATTTGGGCTTTGACAAGGAGCTGGCACTGTGTGTTTTGGAAGGGAGTAGATGTCTGCAACCACGCCAGTTTGGGATGCTCCACACTCCATCTTCATTCATAATTGTTAAATAGGTGGCTGAAAACCCAGATGCATGAGGCTTCATGTCGGTTGTAAAATTTTCTAGCTAAATATGCTCTAAATATACTCATGTCTTTACATTACAATATAGAAAGATAAAACAGTATCACCATATGTCGAATGCTTTTGTTAACCCTATCGATGACGAGCTTTTAGAATCCAGCTACATTTCTGGCATCTGTAACATTCATGACAATAAATTTCACTAACTAATCACGCACCACGTGAAAAAAATTCCTTTTTATCCACTTAGGTTACGTCACTCTTCGGTGATCCCTCATTTGTACCATCTGAGACGATGAGAACATTGCTCTGCTGTTCATTATTTGATACAGTGCCCTCGTTTTTCTGTACCCAAAGTGACAAAAAAGAAAGCCTTGCTAATTCCTGATGCCTATTGCCATGCAGAGGTTGCTCCCATAATTAGAGGAAATACCAGCAAGTGAACAGCAAACCTTCATTCCGTGTATCCCATAGGTTAGTTACCAAAAATGTAGGTCAATTAATGTCATAATGAAAATTTATGTTGGGGAGATGAGGAGGGATACTCACCTAGGAAAATAAATAACTAAATTAATTAATTAAAAATACTACTGTAGTGATAATAATAATAATAAGATAATGATATAATTGGTGGGGCCAGCCAAGATCCTGTTGGGGAGATGAGGAGGGATACTCACCTAGGAAAATAAATAAATACTACAATTGTAACAATATAGTAGTAGTAATAATAATAATATAATGATAATATTGGTGGTGCCAGCTAAGATCCTGTTGGGGAGATGAGGAGGCATGCTCACCTAGGAAAATAATAAAGAATACAAATTAACAGCAACAACAACAGTAACAACAACAATAATAATATATCTGATGATGATGATGATGTTAATATGATATAATATAACATAACATAATATAATATCATAGTATTGGTGGTGCCAGCCAAGATCCTGTTGGGGAGGTGAGGAGGGAAACTCACCTAGGATGATGAGGATGATGATGATGATGAATAATAAATAATAAAACCTCAGTCAGGCTAAAGGAGAGCTCTTCTTAGAACTGCAACCTGGGGGGCCAGAAGCAGCACCCCTAGCCCAGCTGTGCACAGCTGGGAGCACTCAAACCTTTGGCATTTCTGCAGAGCCGGGTTCTGGCTGTGGGAACCCCCAGGGCCAAGGCAAAGGGGAAGGTTTATTAAGCTCCTGTCTGGGAAGGGCAGACGCCACCCGGCTGTGCCCCTGAGACGTTTTTTCTTCTCGTAGGTATCTGTCAAACAAAGGATTGTGAAGGTTATGTCAGATTACGAAAATGAGATGGGAGCTAGTAGTCGCTCTGTCAGATAAATAAGTCATAATTCCTCCAAGAGAAAGGGGGTCTAAGAATAACTCAACCTAGAGCTCAGAAAGGGAAATGCTAATGAGTTTAAATCAAAGCTTATTTGCATGCAAAAATGCAAACTCTTAAAGTATTAGCTTTGTAAGCTGCACAATAACCTCTCGGAGACAACAGTAACGTGGTGTTTGCTGTCAGGGAGGGAATGCTGGGCTGCCAGCCCTGAAGCCTGAAGGGCTTTTTACCTGGAGAGGAGACACGGCAGCATCACCCAGGGGGCAAAATCCATCCCAGGGGCTGCCCGGCCACCGCTGCCCACCTCAGGCTGGGCACCTCCCAGCCGCCTGGTGCCTCCTTCTCTATTTATCACAAACAAATCCAGGCTTTACCAGTTGTTTCTCCTTGTATTTCTGCCTTCCTGCCTCCGTATGCATTTTTAATTAGGCGCACTCCGGTTCTCTCCCTGCTTGCTCGCACTTTAATTTGGGAAGCACAGTTTTCATTAGCTCTGCAAATATTCACCGTTCTTTGCAAAGTCAAATCTATTACTTGCAAAATAACCTTGCTTGGTCCTGGTTATCAGTTATACCAATAATACTGGGCTCTCTAATTAGTCCAGCTGTTAACTGTTCAAATTCATATGACTTAGCAGCGTTATGTAGCTCTGCATCACCATGATCAATGCTCACACCTGGCAGATATTTTCATGCAGAGAAAGGCGGCTTTTCCAAGCTCCTGGAAGAGATACAGGTTTGGGCAGTTTTTTTCTTCAAATTTCAGAATGATTTTGTCTTGGCGGTTTGCGCTTTTCATCGTAATCCCTCCGTAATGTACTGCCTGTTTCTAACGCCTCTAAACCTGCCACCTCTAACAAACAGAGGATTTCTCTGTCTTCAGGATCTCTTCAGAGCTACTCGCTTCCCAATGAAAAACCCAAGTGCTGTAATCCTCCCTCCCAGTCCCGGACCACGCTCCCCTCCTGCCTGAGGGATTCAGGTGGCTTCGTTTTCTGCCAGAGGTTCACTCCCTCCTCATACCCCGTAACCAGCCCGTGGTTTATTGGGGAGATCGGGGGCAGGGGGTTATGCTTCCTGTCTCCAAGAGCCCAGCAAGGAGTAGATGACGACAACAGACACCCCAGTTTCTGCTGGAAAGTTTGGATACAGCTGATGGAGGACCCAGCACAGGCCTTTCACAGTTGCAGGGCTTTATCTACCGTTTCATATTTTGAAGAGTGTTCTCAGAAATGAGTCTTTTGTGTTCACTTCTCTACTCTGAGCGCCAAAGAGCAGTATAACCTTTCTGATGGGCCAGGTAAAAAAATCTCACAGGCTATTTCGCAATCTGAAGCTTTTCTTAAACTATTAATTTCTGCCAGATTGATTGAGTGAAAAGAACCTGAAAATAAAGCCCCTGAAAGCATCAGCTGTGTCCCTACCTTTTGCAATGAATTCAACATCAGTTTTTAATTGTTAGCTTTGATATATTACTTTCTAAATGTATTTCCATCTTGTTGGTAAAGATGTTTAAGCAAGCTTTCAAGGAGGAAAGTGCATTTAATTTTGGATTCAAATGGAACATTTTGTTCAACCCCAAAAGAAGGCTTAATTATTATTTTTAAGTCTGCCAAAAGCTTAGACAAATTTTAATGTCATGTTGACTATTTTTTTTAAAATCAGAAATAAACTAAAAAATCTTTTCCAAAGCTGTACCTACAATTTTTATTTTTTTTTTTGGTTAGAAATAAGATGTAGTGTAAATGTGCATAGGTGGATGGCTACAGCAGAGGGAGGTTAATTCTCATCCCTTTCCCATCGTCGTATGGTATCACAGATTGAGAACAGACCCACCGGGCTGAGCAGAACCTGTTCACAAAATAAAGTGTGGCTCGCTGTGAACATATGCTGGGGGTTTGTTCCTAAATAAGTAAATTCAAAGAAGAAAAACCCCTCTGAGACGAAGGCACAGGTGGCTTTTCTGTTGCTTGAAAAGGGCAGGTTGGAAACCCCGGTGTGGGTCCGGGGTGCGGGGGAAAGGCAAGAGAAACGCTTCTGACTGCCCTGTACCTGCCCTGGGAGAAGTCGGCTTTCAGGAGCTCCTCGTAGGAAAATCACCTGGTGGAAAAGTGAACCCAGTAAGAGCAGCAAGGAGAAACTCCCTCACTGTTGCAATGCGCTATCACCTTTTTAAAACTTGCTTGAAACAATCTGAGAGCATGAAGCAGTGTCTTTGCGCGTTTGCCCATTGAGGTTTTTTACAGATGATGTTCAACGGCACTGAAGATGAAGGTTTGCTTTGCCTTTGATGTAGCCAGGGAGCCTGATAGACTTCTCAGATGATTTGCAAAACGGGTCTGGTTTGAATTTAATTTTTAAAGACGAGTCCAGCGGTATCCCCCAGGGAAGGGAGGTTTCAGCCAGACCCATGGTGTGGACCAACAGGTCACCATTCCCTAATTGGGTCCCCTCCAAAGCCTAAGGGTCTATCAGGAGTATTTAGGGCACGCTATTAAGTATTGTTTATAGGTTTTTTAAAGATTGTAATTTTCTCCATAGCAGTACTTACCCCTTTTTAACTTTGATTTACTATGACAAGCAAGAAAGGATGAAAGTTACTGCTGTAACTTAAATAAATACCCAAAAGCTTGAATACTCATCAGAGACGATGTGGGCCACAGGGAATTCCTCCCGTCTGGCAGAAGACAGGCAAAAGCTGTTTTCCAGGCTTTTTGGTTAAAAGCAGAGGGATTGCTGCGGCAGGAGAGAGCCCCCTCCTCAGCACCCTCTCCTCTCCCCACAGCGCGGAGCGAGTGGGGGGGTGCCTTTATTTGGGTGGAACCAGACCTTCTGAACTATTTTTTCCCAAGGTCACTGTGCAAGATGGTTTAGAGAAATCCACCTCACGATTCAGGTCAACTCAAGGCTCTGACATGGCATAGACATACTTAACCTTTTTCAGGAAAAATACGCAGAAGTGCTCTGAAGAGATTTGGGTACCAAAGTGTCGGTTTAGAAAGTAGATCATCCTAACTCAACTGAGCTACAGCCAGGTCAAAAATAGGAGGTTTTCGGAAAAAAAGAATTTGAGAAAAACCTGGACATACATTGAGCTTAGGCAGGAGAAATCCATGCACAGAGATGGTAATAAGTGTATAAATGATTGATGAAAAGGAAAGAACAGTCGTAATATTTCAGGTAATTTATTTATACCAAATAGTTTAAGCAGGACCAAAGATGTACTATTCCCTGTAGCTAGAAAAAATGTCTTTTAAAAGCTTTATTATACAATATTGCAAACTTTTGAATAACAGATTGGCTTCACATCTTTCCCAGTCCACAAAGAGTCCTTGGCAGTTCATACAGGGACCCCTAAACTCTGTGTAGGGGGTTCTATTCTGGATAAGTAGGGGGTATCTATACTGGATAACAAAGGTCTTTGGCCCAAACTGTACTGATGATTTGTGCTGCTGTTGTTAATTGTCCTTCAGACACTACCGGAGCCACCTCCCTGCTCTTGGGGTCTGATCCAGCTCTGGCAAACCTTTCTGAGAGAGCTCTATGGAAAGTAGAGGAATCAGAGACTGTCACCCACAAGTTCATAGAAATACAAAAATAAGGGCTTGGGCTGTTGTAGAACCTCAGTGATATTAATCTCAGTTTCAGATATCAAATTAGCAAAAGTAAATATTTTTTCTCTCTTTTTGTTAGACTGTCCTTTCTACAATAAATAATGCATCGCGTTTATTTTCAAGTACTTCTTTTGTATTAGCCTGGGTAGGGAATAAAACAGTATCTGCTGCAACATCTTGCTGGAGCTGCTAGAAAGTTACACATGCAATAAATAAATAAATAAGTGACTGAATAAATTAATATTAATTGAGAAGCCAGATCTTTAGCAGGGACACACTGGCTTTGTACACAGACCTGGCACTCAAGCTCTGTCAAAATCAAAATCCAGGTTTGTGACTTGTTTTTGACTTCACTTCCTGGAAAAAATACACGAAACTACAATTTTCCAGTGTAATAAAATGCAAGTGGCATTACCTTCCAAGAGCTAGGATCCAACTAGATTTCACATTTTCAGTTCCTTACCTGCAGCTACGCACATATTTAAAAAAATCTAATTTCTCCACCTTAGGCTGATTAAGGAAGAGTCTCAGTAGATAACATCTGTACGTGTTTTCTGGCAGAGGCTCCTCAGATTATGGCTACGTGGTCGTTAGGTGCCGAGAAACCACTTGACATGAGAGAATGGCTCTTCTCCAACAATTCCAGTTTCATTCCCGCTCTTTACCTGGGTCAGAGGGCTTTGGGCCTCTCTGTCCGAGGCTGTGAAGACCTCTGGGGTCATCTCCTCGTGTTTCTCACTAGACCAAGGCAAGAGATAAGAAAGCACGTTCTCTCCTTTGTTGTCCTTTGGGATCAAAGGTTTTAATGGCTGGGATTTGGATTGCCGAGCAGAAAAGTGATTTATGCCTCTAGAAAGCTGAAAATGGGATTTCAATTATTTGTAGGTAGTATATAGATTTTTTATGACTGATCCTAATAAGCCCTTTTTAGCATTTGACAGGCAGAAGTGTGTGCATTTTTACCAAGGAAATCAAATGGGGGAAAGGAAGGTAATTTGATTACACTCGGTGGGAGGTAGGTGACTAATGGACACGTAAAGGACTATATTGTAAATTGGACTGGATGAGGTACGAGATGCAGGCAGCTAAATGGCAGCTCTTGTTATTCCTACTTTCCCTGCTTTGGAGGAGACTGCAGAAGCCACCGTGCAGGCTCTTCCCACTACACATGGAGGAGACGAAGCACCTGAAGGTCAGGTGTACTGCCCATCTTTTAGGCAGAAATAGAACAGGTTTATCTGTTTCTGGCACAAACAGAAGATCTCCTGTCTGACTGCTGGGCAGGAAAATGCCGAAAACAAACAGGCTCTGCAGGTCCATGGAGAAATGGAGAGATCTGAGAGCGTAAGCAAAGCTTAAACTCCAGGCCCTTTGGCAGCTCACTCAGGGCTGCAGAAAAGTACCTCTTTTGAAACAGGGTCTTTCTTTAAGCACTGGTGGGTCCCAGGGTCCTGCTGTCGGGCACAAACATGCACTGGGGTTGTCTCTGACAGCCCAAAGTGCCTATTGTGTTATCAGATGCCTTTCTGTCACTGAAAATAGGAAATTAATAAAATAATGCCTACCTGTAATGTGTTTTTTTTTTTCCTGCTGCCACGTACAGAGCTGTCCCCAGGGCACCTAGGGCTCCTGCAGCCCCCAAAGCCCTGGTGTGTGTGACCACAGTGAACTCAGGCCCAAAGCAGAACTCTATGCTAAATGTTCGTAGAGTCATAGAACAGTTAAGGTTGGGAGGGACCTTAAAGATCATCAAGTTCCAACCCCACCGCCAAGGGCAGGGACACCTCCCACTAGACCAGGTCGCTCAAAGCCCCATGGGTTGAGCATGGTTTGTTCATGGGTTTGTCTCTGGGGAAGCATCTTCATACTGAAATCAGGCTCCAGGGTGGCAAAAAGTTGGAGACTTTCCCAACTGGCGTCTAGGGCTGAAGTGAGGAGGACACCACCCGATGTAGGATTTGGGGGCATCAGCTTTTAGCAGTAGTGATGGGGGGATGGGTACACCCCACAAGGGCTGTGCACAACCAGCAAAACAGCTCACAGGCATCAGAATGGAGATAGATTTTTTTAAAGATATATCTTTGCTCTTCATACACACCCACACAGAAGCAAAATGCCAGCAGGGACAAGTTGTATTTCTCTTTTATGTAAGATAGAGGCTTCTGTGGTCCCTGCTACCTAAGCGGCTCAGCACCTCCTTAAATCTGTCATTTATTTCACAGCACCATATTAAATTGATATTATGGGGTATGGGTGTACCAAGGGGCTGAATAACACAAACAAGCCGGCACAGGGGGTCTGGAGTCCACGGAGCAGGGAATTGGTCCCTCATTTTCTTCATTTCCTGACTATCAGAAAATACTTTCATCCATGTTTTTGTCCTTCTCCCAAGATCAGATCAGTTTCTGCAAAAGCACAAATGCTTCAATTTCTTCCTACTGTTTTCTCTGAAAACTTCACATTTTATCCATTAGCTCTACAATTTTAAAGTTTGCTTGCTCCAGAGGGGTAAGATTTTGTGCTGCTTTCTCTTTGTACCTTGTGACATGAAAACAAGCTATTCTGTCTTGCCATTAATTTTTCACATTGTTGCCCAAGACTAATTTTAGTGTTTCATTAAAAACAAAACCTTGGAAAATGTCAATTCGTAAATGCCTCTGTAGCCCTCAGACTGACAATATTACCTCTTGGAATAAAGTTATAACACCTTTATACCACACATTAATGTCCATGATTTGGTACTTTTATGGGACGTAGTGTGAAAACAGACCTTTTTCCTCAGAAGAGGTCATCTCTGTGATGTTCTTTGTGTAAGGAAATAGTGGGGGCACTGGTTCGGGAATCAGGGAATTGTCAGAGTTGGAAGGCACCTCCAGAGCTCACCCAGCCCAACTCCCCTGCCAGAGCAGGGTTGCCCAGATCACATCCCTCAGGGCTGCATCCAGGTGGGGCTTGAAGGTCTCCAGAGAAGGGGACTCCACACCCTCCCTGGGCAGCCAGGGCTCCCTCACGTGCACCAGAAAGAAGTTTTTTTTCATATTTGTGAGGAACCTCCTGTGTTCCAGCTTGTGCCTGTTGCCCCTCTTCCTATCACTGGAAACCACTGAGAAGAGTCTGGCTCCATCCTCCTTCAACCCACCCTTTAGGTACTTGTAAACATAGATAAGGTCTCATAGATAAGCCTTCTCTTTTCCAGGCTGAAGAGCCCCAACTCTCAAGAGCCTTTCCTCATCGGGGAGATGCTCCAATCTCTTCAGTCATCTTTGTTGCCCTACATTGGACTCTCTCCAGTAGTTCCCAGTCTCTCTTGAACTAGGGAGCCCAAACCTGGACAGCCAAAAGGGTGGCTTTTCTGTGATGCCCTGGGGAGGACCATCAGCCTCAGCAGTGTAAGCACCAGGCTTTTGAAATCCTTTGCCAGCCAATCTTGGCAATACCCCTGTGTTCCTTAGTAAAACAAAGGGATCGTTTCCAAGGGTGTTACAAATATGCAGTGTTAAACAAAGCCCTGCCTGCATTCCAGCCTTCATAATATGGCACTTCGTCAGTTGGTTGTCGCAGAATAAACCTGTGAGTGTCATCGTGTGCGAGCTCAGTAAAAGCTGTTTGCGCTTCCTTCATACAACTCGGGAGATAAGGCTTGTGACTACTGAATCACGCTCGTCTAATACATTTATTCTTCTCTTATGAGAACACATACCCTTGTATATATAGTTCCAGACATACAGAGTAGCGGTGGTAATAAACAGATGTGTTATATTGGTCCAGCTAAAAGCGCTGAGGAGATGGGTAAATAAAAAGAGAGGTAGAGGAGATGGATGCGGTAGCGAAAGCTAAGGGGCCCTGAGCATCCCAGCTCTGGCAGCATATGCGTTTATTGCTGGTGGCATTGCTGATAGACTCTCTATTTGCCTGTAAAAGATGTTGTGCAGAGCTGATCTGACAGCCCTTTATGTAAATACTTAGGAAAATATTTGAGGGCAAAAAGCACTTCAATCTCTGGAGTCCGTAAGCCTGAAAGGAACTTGCCATGAGGCGTATTCTTCTCTAGGTAATCTTCTGTTCACTCCCCTAAAGGCAGAACTATTAACAAGACATGAGATCTGTATTGTTTTTGTGTCAGTGCTGGAGGAGGAGATCCTGCACTATATGCTCATTAAAAGGGAGGCTTTTCTCATGATGCTATACGGGGGTTTTATGGTTTTGGTTGGCTTTTTTTTGTTTAGTGGTTTGGTTTTTGGGTTTTTTTTTAATGTAAACTCTGTGGAGCATGTTCCTGCAGTTAGAGGTCTACTTTTTCTTGTGTAATTATTGTGGGATTATTAACCCACCACAGGGTCTTCAGAATGGCTTCTTTATGTAATGGTACAGGCCAAATCCCAGTATTGTTATTGACACTGAGAAGTTCTGTAGTCGGTGTGAGGCCTCCCTGAAGGATCTTCCTGTGAGGATCACTGAAGGATCTACCCGTGTTGCTGCTGGAAATCATATTGGCAGTCCCTTACAAATGAAACCTCAGCACAGGCCACAGAACATCAGAGGTGGCGGTAACGCAAGTCTGGATGGATGTGGGAAACCCAGATGCAGTGGGATGCAAATGACTTCAGCTTTGCTTATTCAGAAAGAGTAAAACAAACAAAAAAAACCTCCCCAAATCCCCAAGTGGACTTTTGGCAAACCTCTGATCATCCTTGCATGGGCTGCAGAGCTGTATTCCTGTGCACGTAATAGAATCCTTTTTCTGTTCCAGATACCTGCTGCAAATCTTTGGCAACCCAGAATTAAATTGATTGTTTCCTGAAACTGAATATTTCAGTTCCCAGCACTGAAATCTGTTGAAACTTTGTGTGTGCTTTAATAGAAGAAGGTGCTCTGTAACATACCTTCCTCTGCACAATTTTTCAGTGGGCACAATGTTAGATCCTGATTCTTTATATATTCGGGTCTTTTTTATCCTCTGCTCCCTTCTCTACGCATTAGCAAAGAGAGAAAATTTATAGTCTAGTGTCTGCAGCCTTTTCTCCACCAATAAAAACGAAATAATGCTGAAATAAATAACAGATGTCAGGTCACGTCACGGTGTTACTTTGAGTTGAGAAATGCAGCGTTAACCAAAGAGTTTACAAGTCACACAAACTAGAGGGTAATTAAGCATTACTATTACTAATCAGGCGTATTTAGCGATGTAGTAGTGAATGAACTAAAGAAAATACGGGCATAAAAAGCACATTTTGTGCCTTCACCTGAAGCTCCCTAAGAACAGAAATCTGACATTGACATAATTTTGTCCCATGTGAAGTATTTTTAATAGGCTTATGTGCCAGTTGACCTTGGCAGGCTGTCAGGTGCCCAACAAGCTGCTCTCCTCAGTGGGACAAGGAGGGAAAATAAGATGAAAAAGTCCCAGGTCAAGATAAGGGCAGTTTAGTGAAGAAAATGAAGGCCAGGTGTGGAAGCAAAGGAAAACCTTCTCTACTTCCCATCAGCAGGGGGATGCCCAGCCACTTCCCGGGAAGATGGGCCTCAGCATGTGATTTGTTTACCAAAAAAGTGACAACACTGTTAAAATAAATAGAGTATTATAATGTTATCTTCCAACCTTTTCCATTCTCTTCATATGCTACCTTTCCATCTCCCCTATTCCTTGTCTGTGGTTGCCACTGAACTCAAACCTTACGTGTAGTAGCACGGAGATCTTTTGTCAGGTCACTGGAATGAACCGGGTCTGTTCTCCAGTCCTGTACGATTTAGAAGCTGTGGTAGATGTATAAACACCCCCAGTATTTCTCTGTGTAGTATGATATAACAAAACCCTCAATCTTGGCACTGCAGGTAGAGCAATAATAGAGTAAATGGGAGGAAATGCCAATTCCATCAGATCTAAGACTGTTAAGTAGTGGTTTACCATCAAGAAAAGAAATTGGACAGTTTGCACAGATTAGTGGATTGTCCTAAAATTCTTCAAGCTCTGAGTTACTGATTTCACTTGTGGAAATGGAAAAAGGCTGGCATGTAACCCCTCTATCTGGTAGTGAGTTAGAATTAAAATTTGCCAGGAAACTTCTCTAGAACTTTAAAACAGAAGATGGTTAAAGACCAAATAAGCACCTAAGAGCTTGTTACAAGGCTATTGAAGCTAATGGAGGGATTCTCTACTGAATCCCTCAAACTTTGGATCAAACTGAAATAAGAAAAAAAAAAAACCCAAGGAATTTTGCTGGTGAAAAATTATATAATATCCAGTGGGCCATAAAGGGATGGAGGAACTGCCTCATCTAAATCAAGTGACAGCACCGAGAATAAGGAAGAGCACATTCGATTCATGCGTTGTTACTAGGGATATTTGGGTTCCTTTTTACTTCAAAAGTGGTTGATATTTCCGTGATGGATAGTTACTGCATTCTCAAATAACCACAAGCACGACAGTAACTCAGGCATCCCTCCATCCTGCTGTGAGTTGACATCGCTCCCAGAAGGACTGGTCCTGATGTACGGTGCTCAGCCCCAACAAATCAGCGCTTCCTCTACTACCAGAGAGTAACGCTCCTTTCAAAGTGCTCTCCCCTGGAAGCGGCCTCCTCACGAATTATGTCAAAAACACATTAGTATGCCCAGCAGAAAGGTAAGGATGAGGATAAGATGGTATCTTCCTGAAGCACAAACCAGCTGAATCTTAGTAGGGGGTATTTATTCCATTTCCAGCGTTTGCTGTTTAGTTCAGCTTTATCTTGTTCATGTGTTGGGGTTTTTTTCCCCATAAACAAGCATAAAAAGTCACTTTTAAAAACCCCAAAGACAAAGTAATACGAAGTAATGGCATGTAACATGAATAACGAACCCTTATTTTGACTTCATTTCCCTTTTTGCGTGACTTAAGTATTATAATTATTCATTTATAACACAGAGGAGCGCCACAGATGAGAAACTTGAAATCTAAATAGTTTGGACGGCTCAGGTATGAAAAATGCATATTAAATAGAAATGTAGAAACTCTTCAGAGAAAAAAAAAAGTTAACTTGTACTCTAGGTGTGTCTTCTTCTTCACAAGAATGTTCTTTTCCTGGATTAATGACCAACACAGCCACCAGCTGCCCAGCCTGCCCTCTTTGGCCAGCTTGGTCTGTCTGTGCTCCCTCTCAGCTTCTATGGGAAGCTAAAAAAGTCCTTGACTGATGTAGACTTCACGTAGCAACAACTAATACGATGTGAATTATCAACATTATCCTCATACTAAATCTAAAACACAGCAGGAAGAAAATGAACTCTGTCTCATCTGAAACTGGGATGGTGTCCCAGCACCTGTGGTCTGGTGGAGGAGATAGCAGTGCGATTTTGATTGCGACACAATTGCTTCAAGAACCAAGCATTAAAGTGTTCTTAAATTCTTTTTGATATCCTTGGAAGGGATTTTGGTATATGGAAGGAATCCTCAAACAAAAAAAGCCCCACCCCATCACATTCGTAGAGTGTCATGATTTTGGAAATCTTGCTCTACCTTAAGAATTATTGCGGCATTTCATGTAGCCTGCTGCATTTCTTCACCGTTCTGATTAGGTACAGACATGGAACGAGCAATTAAACCGTGCTGAGAGGAAGAGCAACATGGGCTCTGTGTGTGGGATGGTTTCCAGGTGGGATAGCTTTCATAAGTGCCTTAAAAAACATTCTGCCTCATGGCTCTTTAGAGGCCTCCCCACAGAAGCAGCTCAATTATTCATTCAGAGCAGAAACCGTTTTATTACATGTCTTGTAGTTCGAATGGTTAGACTGAAATGTGGGACACTCTGCTCTCAACAAGGTTCTGGTGCTTGCATTTGTACTTGCACTTGTCCTGCAGAGCAGTAAAAGAGTTGCCAACACCAGCTGGGAGATAGGAATATCATTAGCACATATTTTGTTTTGTATCTTCAAGGTTAGAACAAATCACAAAACCTCTGCAGCTGAAAGAGATAAAAAGAGCACAGTTCTGGAATTAAACTTGGTTTTCGTATCAATCTGGGCAATTTTTAAGATATGATTGAACATTTGCCTTTGGCCCAGTGGAAGATCACCGCTGCATTGCACCATCCCGCTCAGAGAGTCTGTTCTCATCCTTGTTGGAAAACTGTTCATTCTGCTCCAAAAATGTGTTTTCTGTTCTCAGACTGCCTGCAGTGGGCAGGCAGGAAGGGAGGTGCAAACCCAAGGTGCTGCACAGTCCACTCCTGGTCTCCCTCTCCTGCCTTTCCCCACCCCGGGGTGACACTGAAGACCTGACCCCACCACAGTGGCTGCTCCTGGCCAGTGTGGGCTCCCCTCCGCTTGCACCCAGGGTTGTATCCAGCTTTTATTTAGATATTCACCCAAAAGCTGGGGGATTTATAACTGCTTTGGGTTAAGAAAAGACACAAAAACTTTTAGCATTTTTCTGGGTGAATAAAAAGGTTTTCCCCATTCGTATCGAGCATGAAATTGTGCGAGTTCAAATTAATATTGTGCCACAAAGGTCCAAGGCTGAACTGGGGGCTATGTGGTACCACAATCTGGCACTGCATTAGCAGTCAATGATTTTCAAAGATTTTCCTTGAACTAACATTGACTTAATTGTGTAACACATTATATATTACCATATGTACACATTACCAAGGCTCTTGATTATTTTCTAATTTGAATTTCTCCAGCGGTTCTCTAAAGGGCACTAATTCAGTATCACTGTAAAAATTAAAGTAACTTACCACCATGATGCTTGTCTGGAACTGTCGAAGCGATCAGAGTATCTCTCCCTCTATCCGTATCTTTGTATTTCCCCGAAGTGAAGAGTGCCTAGTTAATTGTGGTCAGTGTTTACACACTAAATGAGCATGATTTCAGATAGTTCTGCTCTATTTTAGATTTGGATTAGTTTATGTTTCTTCATTAAGCAACTGCGTTTGGTCAAGCTCATTTGTTGGCCCTCCCCAGGCAACCGGACCAGCAAATGAATCATCTCATCCAACACATAAGCAAACTCTGCTGGTCCATGAGTGGTGGCATCTCCTGCAGAGAGGCTGATCCCTTCAACTCAAAGGGCAAGATCAAGCCTGGAGGTCCTGCCGGCACAACGTGGTGGCCCCCAAATGGGGTAACATCTCAGAGAGCCACCACCTTGTTGGGCCGGCAGCCAAATGCTGATGGACAGGTGTAGGTTTGCTGCTGCAACCGTGCTTTGTTGTATATCCCCAGGAAGGAAGTTATTCCAACTCTGAGAGAGCATAATACCTATCTTCTTGCATGGTTAAGAGTTGGAGAAATAGAGGAAAGGTACAATCCTATTTGCCAACCCAGAGCTGCCACTAGCTTGACTCCATACCCTTCATGCTAACCCAAAGCTAAGGGTTTCGTGAGATTTAGGAAGCTTTGCTTATTCTGGTCCTTTAGAGGGCTGGGGCCTCTGCTGTGAGGACAGGCTGAGAGAGTCTGGGGATTCAGCCTGGAGAAGAGAAGGCTCCAGGGAGACCTTAGAGCACCTTCCAGTCCCTAAAAGGGCTCCAGGAAAGCTGGGGGGGAACTCTTGACTGGGGCTAGAGGGAGCCATGGGACGAGGGGGAAGGGGTTTAAACTGAAAGAGGAGAGATGTAAGATGAGATCTCAGGAGGAAATTCTTTGCTGTGAGGGTGGTGAGACCCTGGAACAGGTTGCCCAGAGAAGCTGTGGCTGCCCTGTCCCTGGAGGGGTTCAAGGCCAGGCTGGATGGGGCTTTGAGTAACCTGGTCTGGTGGGAGGTGTCCCTGCCCAGGGCAGGGGGGTTGGAACTGGATGATATTTAAGGTCCCTTCCAGCCCAAACCATTCAATGATTCTATGATTCTGTGATTCTTGTTCTAGTTTCTTCTCCAATGTATTAGCTGTCAGGATCAAAAGTGTCAGAAATACCAAAAGAATTAACAAATAGAATGCAAGGATCATGGAAGGTACATTGTGCTCTGATCTTAGAAGGTGAAATCACACAGCATAGCAGAGTAGCCCGAAGCTTGGCAGCTGTGGTTCTCCGTGATTTGTGAATACTGTTTTCCTACCTGAGCCACCAGAAATTACCTTCCACTCACTGATCCGCTATTGAGGAGATCAGCGGGGTGTTGGTGTATGCAATTCAGGCTGCAATTTTATTAGAGAAACAGAAGTCTCTTGTTCTGCACATAAACTACTGAACAATGGTCTTTTCTGCACACCTGCAATACAAAATAACAGTAAATTAACGCAGGTTTACCCCGGAGATATTTGAATCTTCATGAATTGTTCAAAGAGAGTGGCTTAAGGTTTTAATTTATAATCTAATCCAAACTCAGATAAAGTGCAGCTTCATGATTTCGTGCCCAGCATGAGAGCACTGCAGTCAACATGGCCACCACAACTCGCTTAATGAATATGCTAATGGATAAGTTAATGATAGGAGAGGAAGGTGGGAAAGTTATGGCTGAAGCTCAGCTCAGAAGTGAGATGCCCTTTCCACCGCCTGCGCTACCAAGTTCAGATCAACCTCCTTCTCGTGGAAGAAATCATCATGAATTCAAGTATCAATGGAATCAAGTAACTATGAAATGCAATACAAGAGTAAAAACTTGAACATCTTCAAGAAACTCTGGATCCCAGTTGAGATTAAAGACAGGGGCAGTCCTGTAGCTGGGGGAGGTTACAGCGATATCCTCCTGAACGTGAACGAACTTTGCCTCTGGGTAGGCTGTCATCTTCTCTGGAGATGCTGGTAACTGCAAAGTAAGTGATGGCTCAGCTAATGCGTTTCAAATGAAGATACAACAATACATACAAAGGGATTTGTGATTATTTAGCCATGTCAGGTGTGTGTGACCTCATCTGATCTCACAAAATGCGCACAGGAAAAGTGGGACATGCGTGAAATTCTGGGGGTTGTTCTCTTTTGGGGAAGTAAACAAGGTGAACACAGCAACACCTGGGTTGCTGTACTGCCTAGACATTTATTGGATAACCACGTGTAGATGCAAACACACTTGTGTTGGCATCATTAGCATTTTTTATGCTTTTATCTCTTTCTTCCTGTCCTACTTCTACAAGATTTCTGATGCACTGTGTAGTGTGTTGTCCTCCTGTAACTAAAACATACTTTGACAGAACTCTCTTTCTCGGAAATCCATTGAATCAGGAGTCTTAAAACAGTTTGCTTGCTTTTATGTAAGTGGTTTTGTACCTCATTGAATATGAATTTAAACACTGTAAGCAAAACAGGAGTGTTTGGTTTCTAATACATTTATAGCCCTCGGTGTCTGAAATGAGTTTATCCAAAGGATTCCGTTCATGTGAGAGAAACTGCTGTTCTATCACTGCATAGTCAGGGATCAAAGAAAACACTGAACCAAGGCCTGGATTTCATTTCACCCCTTCGGCAAAAGAGAGGGGACACTGCAAGGGAGCTGATAGAGATTCTGCAAGGAACTGAAAATAAATTTTAGATGTTCCCCCCCACCCTGCACACCCCGAGTCTCTCAAAATTGTATGAAAACACGTGGGTTTGACTTACTCTTTCCTTCCTGTTACAAATCTACCTTTCAGGGAAAAGCTGATCATGTTGTTGGCTTTAGGTTCCTGTCCCTCCTTTTCCCATGGAAGTTAAATACAGTATGAGGCACTTTTTCCTCCAGGCTGCCCAGATTGCTGTTCTTTCATAGGAAATAAGTTTGAGTAAGCTGGAGAAAAATCCAAATGTACAGGGATTTGAATTCTTTGATTCTTCACTGAGCAAATAACACTTGTCTCTCTCTCCTTCCTTCATACGTGTCAGGTAATAACTGTTTCTTAAAAGGTTATGATGCGTATTTGAGCCCAACTTCAAGTGTCAGCTAAGTGGGAAAAGATAAAGATACTAAAGCTAAAAGCTAAAGTTCTGCTTCTTCGTAATATCAGAGATACCTATAGATACCTTGAAGGCTTTTGCACTGCAGGATGTCCCCATGGCAGAAACTGCACCCCCAAGACACGGAGCTGGACCTCTGCTGTTCCTCAGGCGAAGAAACAGGCATTGGGTCCATGGAAATCAGAGCTTCTGATTCACATAATCCATAGGAAAAAAATAATCTTGGGAGATACATGTATCAAAAATACAACTTCTAGATCTGATATTGTCCAAACCTCCATTGGCCCCTCCCCAGAACCCATCGTACTTTGCTGTTGGGTGAAACAAAAATGGAGCTACGCCCACAAAGAATTTGAAGAGAGAACCAGGAGAGAAAAACACCCAGGTCCTGTCCCTTTTCTGAGTAGGGCAACTGCATGTGAGAGGAGAAATGGATATTAAATCTCTGTTGCCCACCGCAAATGTGGTGCCTGTGGAGCATCGTGCGGGATTGCCTACTGTGCCGCTGGCGGAGGAGCAACGGCTGAGCTTGCCCACACCATCTGAAAAAAGAAATAGCCTCCCCTGACCCTCTGAGAAGAGATTGTCTCGTTTCAGCTCGCTGCAGCCACCCTGACACTGGTTATGTGCCATCTTACAGGGACCGGAGGAGGAAAGCCCGATGACATCTTCACCCACATGGGACACCAGGGAAAACACTCAAGGAGACTGCAGTACTCTGGTCCTATAGCACCAGCTTTAAAGGCCTCTAGTACTTCTCCTTTGTGAAGAAATAAAAGTCCTGTGGGTTAGGTTTTGCCTTACAGAGCTGGAAAGTACCATCCTCTTCAGTCCCATGCTCAGGCATTGTTTCTCAGCAGGCTTTGGTCTCCCACAGCCCTGTGCATCGTGCATGGACAACATGTTGGATGTTAATCTAACACTGACAGTGCCAATCTGTTGATATAAATTGTTGATTATATTGAGTGCTTTTGCCACTTAAGCTGTATTTTTCTGTAGTATTTGTATTAAAAATCACAGTGCAGGCAGGAGCTTATTCAAAGCAGCAGGTCTTTCGCTCCTGGGGAAGACCAACCGGATAGTATGTATTGCCACCATACAGCTCTCTGGTGTGGGCAGTGTGGGTATCTTAATCGACAGTGCTTGAGAACAGAAGGCAGAGAGAAGCCCTGACTCTGGTTTGCACCCATTGGGACAACTTGCTGAACTAAATTAACGCTGCAGATGTCTGCATCTGTGAGGCAGGAGAGGCTCAGGCAAATACCCAGAGTGTGGGCACTGAGCTCACCCCGCTGCCAGCTTTAGAAAGAGGAGTATCGACTTAATAAAAATCAGAGATGCATCAATTGCATTGCCAAAATGAGCTGCTGGGTAACGAATGGCAGGGAGAAAAAAATCTCTGTTGCAGACATGTGCCTGCAGTGACAGGAGTGAGGACTCGGGGTCGTTTTGCGTGTAAGGAATGGGAAGGCAGCGCCTGCCATCAAGCTCGAGCACCACATGCAGCATCTCCTGCCTCTCCAGGGGTGAAGTATGGGGGTTTAACATTGCTTTAAGAAGTTTCTTCCATTCATTCTCCACCATTTGCATTCAGAGCTGGTTATGAAAGCTGGACTTGATTTTTTTTTTTTTTCCTGTCAGCGAAGTAGGCTTAGTCCAGGTTTTAAACTGAAACACAGTTTGGAAACCAAATGTAATATTTAACTTTATTTTCCTTCCACTTTTGCTGAATTCAACCCTTTTTGAATGTATAAAATTGCAGAAGCACTCAGGGAAGAAAGTTCTGTTAATAGAACAGACAGCCTACTCCTTCTGACTCTTTTTACACCCATTTTTTCCCTATTTTTATAAAATGACAGTAGAGTTGGTAGTTTATGAAGTAAGAGCAGTCTTCGAAGCTGAAAGCTTTCCATCCTCCTAAGTAATAGCTTGACTGACTTTGACAATGTCACTGTCCCATACAGCACCATTTCAAAATTAAAAGATATTTAATTTGCAACTCTAGAGGCAGAAAGGTAATTGTCATTAAACTTAAAGATGTCATTTCACCTGATCCTTCTTGTAGTGCATCCGGCACCCAGTCTGCCACAGAGAGATGCTCTTACTATTACTCCAGGCTCAAACCCCAGTTTTTACAACTAGTTATTCCAGGGCAACATATTCCGAAGAACGACTACAAAGACATAAAGTGAAGATTCAGGCTTTTTTAATGAAACATTTCATTTTTCCATATAGCAGGCAGCAATTCTCATTGAGGCCATAAAGCGGACAAGAAGAAAACAAGAGAAGGGAATTCTTTACCGCGCTATTATTTATAGCTTCCTCCCGTAGAGGATCTTCCCAGTGAGGGAGAGAAACCCCATAGTTGTATCACTCTGTGTGGCAATGCAGATATGTAAATGAAGACATCTCCCAGCAGATGAATATAGCAGCAATAAGGATACTGCTGGAATTGTCTGGGAGAGGCCTCAGGAGGTAAAATGTAGGATTAACTACTTTGTTCTTAGGGTTCTCTTTCTTCAAAGAGATGATGAAATTGTGACCATAAGAGCGAATGTTTAGCACAGATTAATTTGGTGTCCCAGGCTGAATACGAGTGGTTGAAACCAAGGAAATGTTATTAACTGTCATCTTCAGACAAGTTTATCGCTGCCCTCCCCCCAGTGTGGGGTAATTAATCAGCTTTGGTGGAGACCCAGGGATCCTCTTAGAACGAGCAGAGGAATTTCCAAGTGAGTCGGGGACAAACTCTGCTGTGTTGGAAAAATCGCAGGTGGATTTCTTGTTAGAGAAATCACAGCTCCGTGTGCACAAATCTAGCAAAGTTAACTTACAGAATCCAGAATTCCCATTCATTCAGGAATTTCACCCATTCCTTGGATTCCAAAATCTCACTTTGTGATGTTTTCAACTTCTCATCTATTGAGGCAGTCTCTGGTTGTGAACCAGATCTCCCTGCTCTGCTCATCCCTTTATGGATAAGAAGCTTCAGTCACAAGCGAGCATATCAAGGTGGATTAGCTGCTCTTGTCCTCTCACCCAGCCTCTGCTCCACTGACAGATAAACTGAAAAATTTAATCAAATTCTGATTAACTGAAACATATTCTGAAAGACTCCCATTTGTTCTGTGCAAGCAATGAGTTGCAGAAAAAACATACTGTAGGTGTGATCTATAAGACACTAGTGTGACATCCCAGGAATTAAATATGAATTTATATACAACCAGTAGCAACCTCCTCTCACAAACTTTCCAAAAGCATTTGCTTAAAGACCATTGAGTCAGTGTGTTGATGTGAAACTGGAAATACGTGCAGAAGTGCACCTAGAATCATACAGTTGGAAGAGATCTTTAAGATCATTGAGTCCAGCCATTAACCTGATACGGCCAAGTTATGACCAAACCATGTCCCTCAGCACCACATTTACATATCTTTAAAATATCTCCAGGGATAATGACTCCACCACTTCCCTGGGCAGCCTGTTCCAATGCTTCAGAATCCTTTCTGTGAAAAAACTGTTCCTCATATCCATCCTAAACCTCCCCTGGCACAACTTGAGGCCAATTCCTCTTGTCCTGTTGCGTGTTCCTTGGGAGAAGAGACCGACCCCCCTGGCTACCCCCTCCTTTCAGGGATTTGGAGAGGGTGAGAAGGTCTCCCCTCAGCCTCCTTTTCTCCAGGCTGAACACCCCCAGCTCCCTCAGCTGCTCCTCACAAGACTTGTGCTCCAGACCCCTCACCAGCTCCGTTGTCCTTCTCTGAACCTGATTCAGCCCCTCAGTGTCTTTCTTGTTGTGAAGGGCCCAAAACTGGACACAGCACTCGAGGTGAGGCCTCACCAGTGCCCAGTACAGGGGGATGATCACCTCCCGAGTCCTGCTGGCCACACTGTTCCTGATACAGGCCAGGATGCTGTTGGCCTTCCTGGCCACCTGGCCATGCTGCTGGCTTATACTCAGATGTCTGTTGACCAACACTCCCAGGTCTTTTCCAGCCACTCTTCCCCCAGCCTGGAGTGTCCATGGGGTTGATGTGACCCAAGTGCAAGACCCAGCACTTGGCGTTGTTGAACCTCACACCATTGTCCTGAAAGCTCTGGGCTGTTTTGCTCCCGAGGTGAGAGCCCACGTGCTTTGGGGCAGGAGGGAAAGGTTTTGGCGGCTCCCTTTAACCGTGTGCCTTCAGCATGAGACAGCAGACTCTGCAGAGACATTCCAGCCACGGGGATGTGCACTGAAAGGTATAAATAGCAGCAATTAACAGTTGCTCAGTTGCCCACCACCTTGCAGGACTGTATATGGAGCAGTCGCCAGCCCAGGACACACCCGGGAGCCAAGGAGATCCTGTTAAAAATATTACCATCAGTTTTTCCAAGGAGGAGAAGGAGGGAAAGAAGTCACAACAACCATCTCCACTTGTGCTGGCACCCTCTGCAACTCCTCACACACGGTGCTGCCAGGATGGGAGGACATCCCTAAATCCCTCATCTGTGGGGCCGCCTCAGCCACCAGCATCTTCCAGCCACAGTGGGAAACCACAGCAGTCCTGAGAGGGAAAGAGATATGCGTTGGAAATAGTGTAAGGGTCTAGGTGTCTTTGAATGGTTCATTTTCCATTAAAAAAAAAGAATAACTTTTTAAAAAAAACGTATTTTTTTTTTCCTAGAGCAGAAGGAAAAAGCACATGTTTGGATCATGGGGATGTCTGTAAGTCTTCCCTGCATTCCAACAACTCTAAGAACCTGTAGTGAATCTGAAATACAAAGCAAATATCCCCGGTATTTCAGATCTGCACTTCCCCATCCCTGCTTTGCATTCTCCATTTAAAGGCTACGCAAAGATTCAAGCAGAAGCCGCGGCTGCGAATGGTGCCAACAGGAGCCACCCTCCCTGGGCCCTTCCCCAGCCCTCTGCTGGCTTCCAAATTTGCATCAGACTAAGGGAAATTTAAATATTGCCAGACTATTTTGCGGCACTCTTAAGACTTTGCTCATAAATGATTCATGTAGGACAAGCAGGACAAGCGGGATTTTGCAAGAAAGAAAACACAAAAAAACCACCCCAACTAACCCCAAAATGAGCTTTGTAATGATGTCAGTGGTGTTCTGCCAGCCCCTGTCCTCTGGTGTGGTGATACAGGGGGTTGGTTACTTAAGTGCACACGCAGAGCTGGACTTTTCAACCTCTAAACCGAAAAAAATAGGAGATTTTTATGACGGGAGCAGAAGGAGCCATCTCCCAGCTCTGGGCCCATATGTGCCTCCTGCACATTTCTAGTGTAAGGCTGGTGCTCGGAAGCAGTTGGATAATCTGAATTTCTGGCGCCGGGAGCAAGTGGTCTGGCCAAGGATGCAATTAGGCTGCTCCAGGGCTGCCCAGTTCTGCCCAGTCCCATCAGACAGCAACTGGCTGCTGGAAACCGCCGTTCTCACCAGCCTCTGAACCACTCACAAAAAGTATCAGCGCTCCAAGATCTGTAATATTTTGTTCTGGTGGATTTTGGACACACCAAGATTCTGTTTGTTCAACCAAGAGGGTCAGGAGCTGTTGCTGGGCGTGTGATGTCACTGAGGACCTGGTGGGACATCGGGAGCAGTGTCAGCTGGGAGGCTGGAAAGAAAAAGTCAGTGAAATTTGAGTTTCACGAGGGACTTAATTTACCTGTCTGAAAACTCAGGCTCTTTCCAGGAGAAGAACTGACCAAAAGCCTTCATTAATATGCCGTGAGATGACTGCTAAATTAAGTGCTTTAGGATATTGTCTGAAACTAATCACGTCACGTCGCAGCCGTTTAAGGAGCAAGGATCTCCTGAAAGGGAAATCCAGACTCTCCCTTTTCAAAGGCTCCTGGGTGGCAGCTGGGGCAGTGTTCTTTAGCAATGTGTTGGCTGCCGGTGGGACGCGGCAGCACTAAACCTCACTTGGTGTAAAACATCATTTGCAGCAACGAGTCCTGTTGGCTTTGGTGCTACCACAGAGGCAACCTTTCCATCTCCCACTGCTTTTGCTCTTCAAATTTGTGATTTTTATTTATAAAATGAATGCCTATGCCCCACAATTACACTTTTCCTTGCCACCAAATATTTGTTACATGTACTTCTTGGCTTAAGTCCCAAAAATCACTGTTGGTTGTGTGTCTTCTCCTTCTTTCCACCTTGTCTTGCTCCTGGAATATCACCATTGCGTTTCAAGGTCCTGACCAGGAATGGGTCCCTGTCATGACAAGTGCTGTGCAAATGGAGAGAAAGAGAAGCATCTGCTTTGGCAGGATAAAACCCTCACTCAGGCAGGATTTTTTCCCTCCAAGTGAGCCGTCTTCCTGCTGTGTTTCTTCTGGCTGGCCATGGAGAGGCAAAGCCAGCATCAACGGATTTATTAGATGGCAGTCTGCTCCTCTGGATACTTAAGTGGGGACGAAATGAAGTTTTGCATTTTTTATCGCTGCCTTTTTCCAGGCTAAGATCACCCTCTGTTTGCAGACGGAAGGATATCCTGACTTCTGTTTGCCATGAGCTGGGGAGTCCTCGTGAGAATCTGTGAGAGAAGTTCCCACCAGCATCCTCTGAGATCCCACCACCAGCATGGCCAGTCCTGGAACCTCGTGGCTCCCTTTGCTGTACTGGACACATGAAATAAGTCGAGGTTCGGTGGGTTTTTTTATTACCACAGAAGTCGTGTTCACCAGCCTGACCCTGACGGTCTCTCCAGCAGGTTATTGCTGGATCCTGCCACGGGCTCAAAGGGGAGTTAGGAAGGCAGGAGGCTGCACTGTAGGAACAGTGTGTGCATTGTAGCTTCACACTTTCCATTATTACTAAGTAAATTTTCTTCATGGTGATGGAACACTGGAAGGGGCTGCCCAGAGAGGTTGTGGAGTCTCCTTCTCTGGAGACATTCCAACCCCGCCTGGACACATTCCTGTGTGACCTGCTCTGGGTGTTCCTACTCCGGCAGCGGGATTGGACTGGATGATCTTCCAGTCCCCGAGACTGATTCTGTGATAAAGTAAAAAGCCCTAACACAAAACCATAAAACCATTTTATATTTTAAATAAACAATACTTGTAAAAACAATAATAAAAATTAAATCAAGTAAATAAATCTGAGTTTGGGAGACGTCAGGACTGAAACTCAGTGACCGACCAGTTTCTGTGGGGTGCAGAGATAGTAAGAAGCGTGTAGTAACAACTGGAAATAGCTGGTTTTTTTCAGCTGTCCAAAGGAAACATACATACTACAGAATGCAAACAAGTCAGTGCTTCCCTATGGGCAACAAGTTCTGCAGATGTTATGAATAAAACTATACTCTGTTAGAAGCTCATGAGGATCTTCTGTATGTCATAAACCCGGGATTAAGAAGAGCCACGGCTGGTTGTAGCTGATTAACGCAGATCACGCTGGTTCCTCTCTGAAGGTCGGGCTCCTCGGAGATGTTTAATAAACAGTGACTGCAAACGGTCGTTATTGACGGGTTTGATGAGGCATCAACTGTCCCATTTTGTGGCTTCTTCACTCCTGGTGGGGAGAGATGGAGGTGGCTTCTCACCGCCTGGTCCTCACTGGGTGGCAGGAGACTGCATTCCAGCAGCCTGAAGGCAATTGTGTTGGCAATCACACAAAAAAAAAAAAGAAAAAAAAGAGCTCCAATTCTTCTACTTAATTGCTCACATCCTGGTGGGAAGAAGAATGTGACCAATGTATGGGAGCGCTGGATGTCCTTCCACAGGCCCCCAGGAACCTGTTTCTGCTCTAATCCAACCCCATCTTTAGTCTTCAGTAATAATAAAATGCTGGTAAATAAAACTTTTGGCTCCATTACTGCTTTTGTTCCACATAGTGATAAACCCATTGCAAAGATGCTTCTCTCCCTCGGCACCATTTCTTTCACTTTTTTTTAAATTTTTTTTCTGGTTTTATTATGTTTGGTTAAATATTTCATAAAGTCACAGAATCGTTTCGGTTGGAAGGGGTCTTTATTATGTTCATTGAGTCCAACCATCCACCTGGCACTGCCCAAACCACCGCTAACCCATGTCCCTCAGCACCACGTCTGCTCATCTTTTAAATATCTCCAGGGGTGGTGACTCCATCGCTTCCAGGGGAAGCCCCTTCCATTGCTCAATGACCCTTGTGGTGAAGAAATTTTCCCCAGTATCGTAATATTTATATATATTGTAATATTATTTTATATTATGCAGACATATATGTTCTACATTATAGGTAATTTGTATTATATAAAGCAATAGTTGATACAGATATTTAAATTATTATATATACTGGTTTTAATCTATATTAAAAAATAAATCCACAAACCACTCTGTAATTCCTGGCTTTTTTTTTTTTTTATTTTTTTTTATCATCATCATTCCAGTTTTCTTAATTTCTAGCAATTCATAAATCCAGTAAAACACTCGTGGGTTTTTAATCCGTGAAGTACGAAGCCCCCAGGGCTTCCCCGGCCGGGTCAGCTCCCCGCAGGGGCGGTCCCGGCGGCGATGCACGGAGCAATTCCCACGCTCAGCTCCGCAGCACCATGCGCACGGCAAGAGCAGGACATAAAGAAATCAGGGCGTGGGAGCCAGGGCAGTTTAAGCACTGGTTGTTTTTTCCCATTCCCTCTTCCCTTCCTCATTCCCTCTTCCTCCCCACCGGAGGTGCCGGGGCTGCCCCAGCTCCTCCCATGCAGGGCAAGGGCTTTCCTTAAATCCTCTTTTTTTTATATATATATATATATTTTTTCCCTCTCCTCTCAAAAGTTGCAGCGCTGAGTCAGGTGGTGGATGCTGGAGGACTTTGTTTAAAGAAAAACTACCTGAGAAAGAGCATCACAGGAGTTTAGGAGCAATCGAGTGTGAAAAAGGTCATATCAAAAATAAAAATTAAAAAAAAATTAAAAATTGCATCTGGTCCCTTTGGGATCTGGATTTTTAATTTAGTTTAAGGGACAACATTTCAGCCAGCTTCTTCCTCGCCCTCCCCTGCCCAAGGACAGACAAGGGCTGTCCCAACCAGGTATTTCTGCACCAGCTTCTCTCTTGCTGCTTCCATTTCCCCAGCTAATTAGGCTGGAGTGTTTTATCTTATGTGAAACTTCTCTGAGGAACGTTTGGTATTCTGAAAGGCTCTCGTTTCTTTGCGGGATTCAATGGATGTGACCTTTATTTGGCCAAAGATTGTGCAAAATGTGTTTTTATACCGAGGTGGCCAACTTGAAATAGCTATTGAAATAGAAAATTTGAATTGAGTGAGGTGGGTGGAACTTTTGTTTTCGTGTATGGCATTAAATCGATAAAGCATCTGCCCTCCACCTCATCTGTTCAGCTACTCTGGAGGTTAAAAACAATCCATAATTAAATAATATAAATAATAACACGTTTCAGAGTGGTTTAGCTGAGGTGTTGGGGCATCCGGTGTAGGGGGGAACTTTGTAGAGTGGGGCTGATGGTTGGACTCGATGATCCCAAGGGTCTCCTCCAACTTGAATGATTCTATGTTTTGTTTCACAAAAATTTCGTATTAAAAATGTACTTAAAAGACACTGTGAGGCTTCCGAATCGTCTTGAGGAGCTTTGGGTTGCACCCCTGCCCATCTTAGTTTGTTTTATTGATGTCTAAAGCGCTTGTAGGACTGGGCTGGAAATCGTTGGGTCTTCTTCTGCTGGTGGAGCACAGGCTTCAGTTCAGCCCAGATATTCAAGTAGCTGATGAAGTGCCAGCCTTTCG
>VXBJ01003717.1:1431429-1488925 GCA_013400055.1 Nycticryphes semicollaris
CCTGGACACGTTCCTGTGTGACCTGCTCTGGGTGTTCCTGCTCCAGCAGGGGGATCGGACTGGATGAGCTTTCAAGGTCCCTTCCAGTCCCCGAGATTGATTCTGTGATTCTGATATTCTGTTATGCAATTTAAAGACCCACTTGAGATTGCTCGTTAGCCTTTGAGTCTGTGAGGGACAATCCCAGCATCTCATGTTGTCTGAAGTTCTGCAAACTGTCGTGGTCACCATGGTAAAATTGTTTCTTGTCTAACTGGGGTCTGAATAATGCTGAATTTGGTTTAGCCAGTGGCTTTCATAGTTTCAGTAAATGAAAAATAATAGAATACACTAATTAGAAATTCCATGTAGCACCTCACTATAAGAAATGACATTGAATCTGAAAGCTTCATAATATTTAAATGTATTTCATGACAGAACACTGGCAGCATTTAAAAGGTCTTAGGTGCTTTGAATTCCTGATTGGTCTGACAGCTTGACAGTGATTTGTAAACCGAAGGTGTTGGCACAGCTTGCTCTTCTGTCGGAGCAGGTATCAAAGTTCAGGCTCCAGACGAGTCACCACTTGAACACAGAGATGAAAAATTGCTCTCTGACGAGTGTTTCCTTTGTGGAAGAAACTAGCTTCTGCCCCTGAAAATAGCAAGGCCTGATCCAAAAATGATTCAAAACCAGTGGGAAGCCTTCTATTGATTTCGATGGCCTTTGAATCAATCACTGCTTTTCACATATAATCCGTTTTATGGCGTACTGGGTGTGTTTGGCGTTTGCCAGAGGATAGGCCTGAGCTATAACCCCTCGCCAGGCTACATCAAAGTGATAGATTTCGCCAACATCAGCAGGAAACAAGGCTTCATGAGGTGAAGCAGGTAGATACAGTGATTTGTAATCTGGAATCATCTAAATTGGGTTGAACATCAAATTTGAGTATCATTTTCTCTCTTTCTCAGTCTTCATTCTGAACGTGAATTCATATTTTCGGTTCACACCAAAATCTTAAAAGCAATTTATTTTGATACTATTTTAGGTGTGATTTCTCTGCAACGCACCTAAAACATAGTTGCAGCTGTAACAGGGCAATTCAAGATTTTATATCCATAATTTTAAATAAACCATTTTCATTTTCAAAGATGGTTTCATGATCTTCTGTTGGGATCTCAACAAACGTAGAAATAATTAAGTGGGGCGACTGAGCATGAAACACCACACGTGCAAAGTTTGTTAGCCGTGAAAATTTACAGTTGTTTCCATTGCAGTGCTGTATTTTACACCTTAAACTGAACCCCTATTACATTATTAAACTATAAATTTTCACGGCTAACAAACTTTGCAGGTGTGGTGTTAAACGCTCAATTGCGCCGGTTAATTATTCGCGTGGTTTTTAAGCATCCTTGTAGGAGACTTGGGAACTGCACGTGTGGGCAGTAAAAGCCCTGCCTACCCCTTGCCTGGGAAAAAAAGGCTCCAAGGTGCAAATATTTTTAAATTAGAATCGTGGGGTTGGGGTTTTTTTGTTTTGGTTTTTTTTAATAGTGCTCTATTTTTAGCTAAACCCTGGAAATATTGGAAAGGCGATCGATTCTCCGCAGGATGTCAAGAAATCCTTTCTTAGGGGGAAGAGCACTGAAGCGCTGGATTTAATAGATGCTAAGAGCCACTCCACAGCCTAAGCCTCTCTGCTTGTCTCCTGCCTTGTCGAGAGGTGGTAGAACCGCTCTCAGCAGCTACAGACACCCTCTTCCTCGCTGCCTCTTCCTCCTCAAGTGCTTTCAGACAGTCTCCCCCGTCAAGGGGGGTGTCCTCACCCTGGGTGTTCCCCAGCAGTGGATGCTGACCCGGGAAGCGCTTGATGGAAGATGCTCCCCGCCTCTAAGTGCCTTTGTGCTAACAGTTCTCAAGAGATGAGTACAGTCCTGAGACTGTATCACGGCCAAGAAAATATCTTGGGTGAAAACATGGAAAAATGGATCAAAATCATCCCCTGAGGTCCCTCCCAGCCTCATTCATCTCAGCCTGTGTGTCAGGGAGGGACAGGAATAGAATATACCTACTTAGTGCAGAGACAATTTGACACAATCAAACGCTGACTCTTGTATTTACTACAAATGCCCAAGTCTCAGTCACTTCATATAGAACCTCACTTTTTTTTTTTTTTAAGCTGATAAAGTGTAATTATAATTTGCTCTATTTTGGCAGCCTTGGAAAATGATACCAAAAAAAAATATAAAGATGCCTACCTGTTCTCTTAGTATTAGCAGCAGCATTTCAAATTATGTCCAATTTAGCATTACTTAACCCATGAAATAAATCACTGGCACGAGTCCAAATAGAACTCTCAGCCCTGGTCCCTATCCCTGATGTCTTCAGACCCTGGGAGCAGTGATTTTTTCCGAGTGCTGCTCCCCGTGCAAGAGCGTAGCGAAGGCTCGGTTACAACCCTGAAAATCACTGGTTTTATGGTGAGGAAAATGGGGAAGGTCATTGGAAATCTACCATATGTAAAATGCTTTATGTTTGCGTGCTCGTTTCTGCTGCCTGACACATTACTTAGCTGTACATTAGGCTAATGCAGAACAATATTAATGAGGAAACCAAGGTGTAATGTTCTTGCAAGAATGCTGACAGAAGTGAGTCCAAGTTTTAACCAGGGATTGCTTGCTTTAGCATTATCTCTATTGCCGTTAAACATGTTCTACATTTTCTGGGCAAATATCATTTGGAATTAATTGAATGGAAAGGGGGATGTTCAGAAAACGCATCTTTAGAGTTGTTGAAGTATGACTTTTTAATCAAACTGAGTGATTGTAAACATAAATTAGTTCTTGTTCTTCCTGCTGACTTGGAAATGGAGAAATGTGTACTTTTAGGTTAAAATCTTTTTTCTCATGAGTTTGCAGTTTCAAACCTTGTAGATGCTTTGCTGGTCTGGTAGAACCATTATGTAATGATTATTAATTGAATGTTGCTTGAAGCACAGAGTCTGCACATATGCTGATTTTTCAAGGTTTCACTCTGCTCCATTATTCTCCACGTTCCAAATATGTGGTTCTGTGGGAAAATTCTGCTTGTGCTTCTGTCTCCTTCCTCTGGGAGGAGAACAGCTCAGGGTATCCTGAACAACAGTTTCTGACACATTTTCTTCACAAGGAGTGACCTTGGGCTTCAGGACAACAATGAGAAAACCCACAAACTGTATAATTTTTCCATACATTTATATATATATATTTATATATATATGTATATATATATTATCTGGCTAAAGCTTTGGAGCTTCCCAGCTTCTCTGGAGTGCTCTTTGAGAGAGAGAACATGATGCTGATGTTCTCTGAGTATCCAGTAGTCTAATTAGGTATAAGCTCTAAAGCTGAATGATCTCATTTAATATCCACTGGATAGCCTGGTTAGGGTTGGGGCTGAAGCTTAATGTGAGCAGAGGGAAATCCAAGCAGAAGTGCTTGCACCTGTAAGGGAGGAAGCTTTTAACACAGAAGCATCGTCCTGGTCATATCCAAAGATTTTATAGTGAAGTGTGTGGTAACTACACTTTGTGTAGCACTGGTTTATATAGAAGGGAATTGGGTGGTCTCAAATATGTCATCGTTAAGTGCATAGAATATTATAAAACCACCTCAGAGGTGTTTAAACTCCCTCAGCCTGCAACATACAGAAGGAACATGCAAAATGTTAGTGGATAAAAATAAGAGGGAAACCGGGCATCATCTTTGGGCAGTTTCAAATATTTCCTCTGGTTTCTCCTCCTGCTGTGGCCTGAGTAGGACTCTGCGTGTGGTGATCACACTAAAAAAGTTAGTTCACAGGGTTCAACAGCAGAATTTGATATGATATAGTATCATAGAAAATCATATTGCTGAAGGTTCAGAAGTCACTCATTCCACATCTTGTTGATTATGCCTACCTGGCATTTAAGAGTTTCTTTAAACATACAGTTAAGCAATAATTGTTATTTCCAAACATGAAAGAATTGTAGAAATGTAGAGGAACAAAGGAGAATGACTTTAAAGAAGAACTGAGAGGGCAGTTTTCAATTTCTGGGTTTTTTTTTTTCTTAAAGGGGGAAAAAACAGATCCTCCTTCGCCTGTTCCTAATGGAGAAGTGAAGTGAGGAAGAGCTGATGGGCAGCTGCGGATCCACAGAAGTGCTTGGGAATAATGAGGCAGCCAGTGTGCAGCCTGCTCTGCTTATTGCTGTAATCCTAATTAATGCACCGTGGTCTGGGGCTCTCCCCACCTGGTTGTTGTTTCTGTGCTTAAAGAGAGCTTTGAGGATCAGCGCGGGGACCAGTGTTATGTTGTATGTCG
Organism: Nycticryphes semicollaris; assembly: GCA_013400055.1. Taxonomy (NCBI): domain Eukaryota; kingdom Metazoa; phylum Chordata; class Aves; order Charadriiformes; family Rostratulidae; genus Nycticryphes; species Nycticryphes semicollaris. The sequence goes on from VXBJ01003717.1 coordinate 1,435,750, forward strand.
ATGGAGTCCCTCTTGGTGCTCGTGAGTAGGCTCCAGATGTGTTTCACTGTGCTGCAGCTTTTTATTCCAAGATGTGGTCTTCTTTTTGCTCTGGCTTTTAAGCCAATTTTGCTGTTAGGTATTTTTTTTTGGGGGGGTGTAAAAAGGATCTAAAGGCAATCCTGACTCTTTTGTTGCTTGTGGGCTGCTAGAGGTAGAACAAATACTTAAGTTGTGGCAACGGTTCCTCTCAAAAAGTGTTCAACAAAAGCCAGTAGGAGAAAGTATTTCACCCTCCTCTAGGAATTTAATAAGAGGTGGTTTAAATAATACAGTACATAATATCCTGGCTCTAATAATTCACCCCAGGACCTTAACTCTGCCCAGATAGTATCTGTGTGAATCCATAGCCCACTTCTACCCCATAAATTCAACTTCCAGAGCTGCAGCAACGACTGTGGAGCTGTCAAAGCTGGGAGGCACCTTGTTAATTAGATTAGAAGTAAATCCTTCCAAGTCAACTTGAACTTGGGTCTGTTCCCTGAGACAGCTATCGAGATTCACATTGGGAAGAGGTGGGGGAGGATCTAAGAGGAGGAATCTAAGAGTGACGGGGAACGGAGAGGACAGATGGTGCCTCTTCCAGCAGCACCATCAGCTTGAGCTGGTTTGAGTTTCACAGCGGTGCAAGGTGCCTCTGCTGCACTCTCACTGCAGCCTGTGGCAACCCAGCAACTCAGCTTTTCCTTCTGTTTAAGGTGTTAGAACACTCTCTCTGTCTCAGAAAAAGTCCTGTTTCCTTCTGGCTCGAGCAATGCCCTGAAAATGCAGATCTCTGCAAATTCATTCAATCTGTTTGTGCTTCAGCTTAGTCTCTTTTGGTTGGTTGGTTGGTTGGTTGGTTTTTTTACTGTTATTCCATAATGACTAAAGGTGCAGAAATTGTGGAACTGGAGTTTAATGAATAGTAAAGCTCAGTCCTGCCTTAGTAAGCCCTTGTCCCAAAATGCAATTTTACCATTGCAAAGCATGAATTAATGAACCAGTAGCTTTGCCACTAAATGACAAGGGAGGCACTGCAGCACTGACTTTTAAAATGTCTTTTATTTTAAAATTATAATAATGTTGGACACCATTAAAGTCAACAGGGATGTGATGTGTCCATTTACCCTTCTGAGATTTGGTAATATCTTCTGTAACTGCCCAGAATGTTACACCAGGAATTGGAAAGCCTGAAATGAGAGAACTGAGAGCAAAACCTGCCATTGTCCTTTGTTTTTCTGTTCAGTCTCTCCCACCGTGGTTATTCTCCCCTCCAAAATCATTTTGCCACCAACTGGCAAATCACAAAAGATAAATCTCAGTCCTTTATGCCTTAAAGACGTGGCTTCATCAGCACAGGTCACCTTCCTGTGGTCTCTGGTGAGCAGAGGAGTGTGTGGGGGGATTCTAAACAGAAATTTGCTTTCTCTTTGGCCAATTTTCATCAAACAATAAGGATATCAGTGCAATCTTTTGGACAAACTTCAAGTGGAAGGTTTGTCTCTGTCTGTTTTTTGTGGTCTGGCTGGTAAGTCGTATGGTGGAATGAAACAAAACAGCAAAATGTGCTGTTCACTAAAGAGTGAAAACACCTTATTTTGTCTTCAACAAAATCAATGTCATCTCTGGGGGTCCTGGTTCTGATAAGAGAATACAAATGTGACGGGAGCTGATGCAGGGATCTCCACAGGCATTTTTGAGGGATGCAGTTTATAAACTTTTAAGATAAACTGTGGTGTTACCCTTTGCAAAGTCCAGGTGGAGGTTGATGGAGAGCAAACTGCGGGTCCACGAGACAACCTGGCTTGCCTGGGTACTCCTCCTGCTGCCTTCCCTCTCCACTGCTGGGGGATTCCTGCAGATGTTGGGATGTGGCCCTCAGGAACTGAAAAGCCTTAGTTTCACTTTTCCAAAAGAAATAACTCTCTCTTTGTTAATCAATGGCTTTAAATGCCTGGGTAAATGCTGCTATTTGACCCTCCAGTGCAAGAAGACCAAAAGGGTATAAATCCCATTAACTAGTAATAGGAGCTGCAAAGCTAAAGCCCACCTCTAAAGTGGAGGTGGTATTTATAACGGGGTTTTTTTTCTTCATTTTAATGCAGATGAACATAAAATAAAATGAACCAGTGCTGGCAACGTAAAGAAGATCTGTCCACAACAGAAAACTGGTGAGAGGAGAGAGCTGGGAGCTCAGAGTAACTGAGGTAAGAGGGAGACCACAGGTCTCATCTGCGTGAAGCGCTTGTTAAAATTTTCTTGTAACGTCTCTAGGGCTGCTGGAGAACTTGGGTATCTTGGGGATGACAGCAGGAGAGAAACCTTCTTTAAAAAAAAAACACCAAAACCAAACAAAACAACAACCCAAGCAACAACAAAAAAAAGAAATAAGAGTTTTGCAATTCTTCTGCATTAAAACCAACAGAGTATCACAGAACTGGAGGAATTTAGGAGTAATAAATCAGGTTCAGAGAGAGATCCAGCCAGCTTTAGGTTAAGAAGGTGGAGACAAAGCAAAGGAAATTCAGCTGCTCGTACAGAAGCAGTCAGAACCTTTATTCCTCCTTTCATTATTCCTAATAAATTACTTAGATTGTTTCAAATTCAGATCATGAGTTTACTTTCAACGTTTGATGGCATATACCAGTTTTGTTTTGCTTTTGATAGAGAAAATCATAAATTATCCACCTGACTGTTAATGTCACATGGAACTAATCAGACATATAATCATTCATGATATATTATAAGTTCTCTTGTACTGAAATAATGTTAATTATGAGAATTTCATTTATTATTAATGTGGAAATATGTAGTTCTGCTGTATAACTGAAATTAATGAACTGTAATTTTGAAGGGTTAGTAACACCATCTTTAGTGTTTCTTAATTAGTCATGTGTTATTTCTCTTTTGGCTGGGAAAGCTTATGCTGTGTTCATATTACACATTCTTTATTGCCAGAAATCAGAGCTAGAAGGTTAAAATGAAAGATTTAAGGACAGAATTAATTTATTTTTGGAGATCATCTTTCAAAGTCAAGAATTTCTCTTACTTCTACAGAGACTGAGGCTTACATGAGTAAGGAACAAATACATTATAATTCAATTAATTTTATAAAAAGCTATAAGTTGATTATTTTTATTGCATGAAAAAACTCATGCACATTCACTACAAAAAGATACTGAGCTTCAGCTGGTAAATAAGACGAGGTTAAGAGCAATGCAAGCAACAATTCTCAGTACTAAGTGTGGTAGGACTACACATTTTCTACCTTTATTTTGCCTACGTTGAAAAAAAACTAATAAAGAAATGAGACCCATCTGCTTCTTAATAACTCAGGAAATTAGTTCTAAGTGGTTTGTCCAATGAAACACAGATCATCCCTGGCATTATCAGAAACTAAGCCTGAGGAAAGTTTCCCTGTCTTCTTAAAAAGCAACATCCATGAGATCTGGGATCCAGCCGTGCAGAACCTTTGATATAACATCAGGGTAAATTAAGGACTTTTTTTTTTTTTAGGTTGCTTTTTTTTTCCATTTTTTAAGTTGAAAACTAAAACTGTCATTGGCATCAGTAAAAGACTGTTCAGAAACTATGAAAGTGGGTCTGAAGGCAAGAGCGGAGCAATTTCTGGAAGGGTTTTAAACAGTCCCTTTTTGAGACTTTCATATTGGAAAAGTGTTCTACTTCATTCTTCCTTTCCTAAGATTGTCCCTATTTTTGTTCCTCACAGACTTTTCCATGCTCTTCCATGCCTCAGTGAGGTATAGTTTGTGTCCTACCTACCTGTTGCACCATCAGTAGTCCTGGGTGTGGATCATACCAAGCCATCTGTGGCACCACTGCCAAAGTCAAGGGTAAGTCCATGCTGAAGCCAAACATGATGGCAGTTCTTCTTGAAATAAAAGCTAAGCACAGTTATGAATAGCAAAATTGAAAGGAATTAGTAATGAAAGAGAAATTGCAGCCGTCCAGGACGCTGGTTATGACCCGATGTTCCTGTTGCGCTCAACAAACCCTACAAGTTGTGCATGTTAAATGCTGGAAGCAACTGAAAATGGATTAGGCAGGAAAACAGGCCACAGTGAGAGGAAAGTCCAAAGCCATTACGATTTTCAAACTTCTAGTAAATCAGTCTCTTCCCTGATGATTGACCTGACACCAGGTACCAAGTTCCCCCAAATACGTATCTGTAGTGGAATTACGGTTGTAGCGGAACGAACGTTCAAGAAACACTTGCCAAAAAATGGAAACAACCCCCCCCACTGCTTAAACGTCCTAAAAAGGAGAAACACCATGGAACAAAATGCTGCTCTTACCTTACCTAAAGCGATGCTGAACACTGAGATGTCCCAGAGATATCCCAAATCCCTCTTAGTCAGACACACCGAGAAAGCCCCCAGCTCAGGGAAACAAGCACAGCACTACAGACCTGGATTACATTAGAGCATCTTATCTGTTAATGTGACTAACGCTGTGGAATAATGTGAAGAAGAATACATACAGGAATTATTTGTTCATGGTCTAGTTTTTATTTTTACAGTCAAGAGAGGGTTAAAAAAAAAAAAACAACAGGCTAACTTTTTGTACAAGATGGTGGAGGGGGCTGTCAGGAATTACAGAGGGGGAGCGTTGTTTGTTTGAAGCCCCGTGAACAGGAGCTGTCAGACAGAATTGGCAAGCACAGCACACAGCCCGGGCTTTTCGGAGGTTCCTGACACCGAAACACCCTTTCACAGAAGCAGCTGCAAAAAATCAGAGCAAAAGATGACGAGGTGGAGACGGTGGGGTTGAGTCAATTGCTCTTACCAGCAATTGCTCTGGAGAGGTGCAATCACGCTCTCCATGACACGGGTTTGTGAAATTGGTACCTATGGAAACTAGAGGTAGGCTCGCACGGAAACATCGGATCCACTTTGTCCATATTCATGGCTTCTGTTTCAGTGAGTTTCAGATGGATTTCCAGGTCTTGGCATCACACGCTAGTGCTGTGTAACGGACCTGAAGAGAAACATTAAGTTCTGACTTTGGAAAAGTTTGGATTTGCAGCATGATAGGATTTTAATTTCGTCTCCTGAAAATGCTGCTAAAGGCTTTAGCTTCAGGGGTTAGGCTCCGTCATGATCAGTCAAGAACTTTTCTAGCAGCAAAATTTGTCAGTTTTGTCGTAATATATAGAGTGGCTCACAGAAACAGTTCCAGTATATTTTTTTGTAGCATTTGTGGCAGGGTTTTACCTTTACTGGTAGCTTGCAGAAGGGAATGGATACCTTTGGGTGTTTATACAAGTGTGTTTCTTATGATAAAACCCTAAGTGAAGGACTTTTAAAATGTTTTTTTCTTCTAAATCAGATTTCTGTCTTAAATCAGATTCAGATTAAATGAAAACTGTAGGTACATTGTCATGGTGGTGGCAAAAAAAAATATTTGGAGAAGACAAAAAATAGATGTTCCTCTTTCTACTTCCATGAGTGATTATTTCAAAGGAGAGCTGAACAATGTGGTTTGGCTGTGAAGTGGCAGTCGTCTGTGGAAGTTCTGGTTGTGTTTTTCCTGTCCCTCCCTTCCCAGTGTAGCACAGGCCTACCCTGCCCCTCCTGTGATTCCCATCACCCATCAGACTTGTATCACACGCTCTCTGCTCTGTACGATGGAACACGGGACAAACGTCCCGAGAGAAGGAGAGAAGCTGCTCCAGAGAGAAGCGCTTGGACTTCAAGTCCTTCTGCAGTGACTTTCTTTGTTGATAGGTTTTTGTCCACTAGTCACATTTTCTCCTAGAAAACGTCATCTTGGATTTGATTTTTTCTCATTGTCATGTTCTACAAGGGGGGGTGGGGTGGGAAAGCAAACCCTGAAACTTCACTTTTGACCTTAGAATGCAGACAGGGTCTTCTGTGCAGAAGGTGACTTTGGCAAAGGACTGGATGCCCTAAGCAACGGGGGGAGTGAGTAGCAACCAGTAAATCATTGATTTTAACACAGTCAACTCAGTTATACTGCTGGAACCCTTTTATGCTTTTACCACCACATGGAATATGAAATAGGTATTTGTGAAAAGCCATAATACTGCCTGGAAACCAAAATAAGCCTGTATGATTTACTTCCCATTTGAAACACCCTCTGATCTTCCATTTCTACTGCGAGCCAGCCAGCAAGGAGAAAATAATTCATAAATCCACGTTCTAGGAGTAAGAAAAACCACCAGAGTTACTGCTTGGCACTTAAGGCTTATGACAAGGTGTATCCCACAGCTCTGTCGTTAAAGGTCTTCACCACTTAGAGTATTTCTGAGCTAGTCCTTTTTCGAAGCCCTGTGAAGAAGAAGGTTATAGTTATAACTGGAGCTGCAGAATTCTCTGGGATTTGGATTTTACAAGGAACTACCGATCCTAAATTGTAGCAAACAACTCTTTAACTACTCTACTGCTTTCCAGGGGTATTTTGCTTTCTTGGGGGAAAAAAAACCCAAAAACCCAACCAAACCAAGCCCAGACCCTGCTCTTGGGAAGTGAAAGCTCTTTATTCATCTGGTCCTTTGTCACTGTGGAGGCCTGTGGATATGGACCACCTTGGGGTGGCGAGGTATGAAAATTCCTTCTGTTCGGCTGCCCCCCACTCTGTGAAATCACAGAAAGAAATCAATCATGAGAGAAATGCATCAAAAACTTTTGTGCAAAAGAATTGAGTGACAGATGGTCTGAGCCTGGAACATATGGATTTTGTCAGACAACAGAAAAAAATGCTTAAGATCATGTTGTGGAAAAGTACATGTAACCTCTGTGTGTGTACTCTCAGAGAGAAAGAAGGAGGCAGAGTGTTTCAAAACTTATCATTTTTTTTCTTCGACAATGATTTAGGGAAAAGTGGATGAGAAAATATTTGGTCCTTAACCTTTCTAACCTCCCAAGAAACACTGGTGCCAGGAAGAACAGATGGCACCCGGGTCTCTTCTGAAACTATAGTTATTCCGCTCTTGCCAGATCTCCGTGGTGTGCAAAATACATGGTATAAGTCGCTCTCAGAAAACAAGTCATTAATTAATAACATTTCGCTGCTCAAGGATCAGGTAGGTGAGAGTGCCAGTCAGGCAGCTGCCCCGAAGAAATCTGCTCGGCAGAGGAGGAGAACGGGCGCAGCGAGACATCGCTCTCCCCACCTCCTTTACCTGCAACACAGGCATCCATCATTACCTGTAATCCAGACTCAAAAGTATTTATCAACCCCAGGGCATGAAGCTGTTTGAAGTCCAGCGAATAAAGAGAACATCAGTGAAACAACAAAACGATCCATCAAGTAACAGCAACAACAAAAAAAAGGTGGGAAAACCAGATAGTAGAATAACTGAAAAATTCTAATTAAATCCTTAGCTGTAATTAAATTCAGCGTGAAGTGATAAGCAGCACTTGCAGGATGATTTTTACTCTTGATGCCTTTGCTGCATAACTTGGATGTGTTTTTTTTTCTTCGTGGGTACTGTGCTAGTACTCTTTTGGCTCGTTTCAGGCAGGAGTTACCCCCAGGAGCACGATAACACCTCTGTTTTACTCCGATATATTTAAGAGGGTGCTGCTCTACAGGTGGCTTGAAATCAGGGCTCTCCCAGGAAACTGGGTCTTGCCCTCAGCCAAGGCAGAGCCCCAAACGCTGCCCATTATCCTCCCTACTGTCACACTGAGAGAACTGTGGAACTTCTGGAATTGTACTTACTGGGCAGGAGATGTTCTATTGAGCGATACGTGTGTCTGTGCTAAACTTAACGCCGTGCTTTTTGTGATAGATGGTGACCAAGGGATCGGCTTTGGAGGTGCTGTTGGAGAGGCTGCCTCTTCTAAACGCGTGTTCCCCTTTCAGCTGACGGTGCAGAGGTTGCCCTTGATCACCTCTGAACCAAAGTGGGCGATGTGTTCAGTGCCCAACCTGCTTCTCCGACAGCAGGTGTTGGCAGAGGCAGCGTTCCTACAGGAGTCACTCACCTTTTGCATTTTGCCATCTGTGTTTTCTTGTCCCTTCCTCAGCTCTTTGATATATATAGATGTATAAATGGTCATTTTGTTTGCAAAGGCATCTGGTTTGTTTAAAAAAAAAAAATTTATCAAGCATGTCTCCCGAGACTGAGCATGCAAAGCAAAGCTTTTAAAGCAAGTTTCATGCTGATGAGGAAATGGTTTCTGTGCCCATCTGCCTCACAGGCATGGCTGGAGTTCTGCTGGAGAGCCATGCTGATGGGGATGGTGGGTCAGGAGCCGTGTCCTGGGCAGACAGTTATCCCCTGTCCCAAAATCTGCTGTAACAACAGGGTGTGAGCTGTGTTATTTGGCGTGTCGGCCTTAGGAACTGAAATGTGAGATCATTTTGCAGAAAGAAAGCAGCCAGGAGGCCACTGGGTTTACCACTGAGCAGGTTCCCCACCAGCCTCCCAGCCAGATGCCAACAGCCCCAAACCCCAGGCTGGGAAACTTCTGACCTTCTCATTCGCCAAAGAGAAAATCTGTCTCTGCCAGGTTTGCCATCACTTCCCAAAAAACTTCCAAAGAAGTTGTAGTTCACAGAAAGCAAGTTATTATTCCTCAGTGTCTTTTGTTGTTCAATTATTCTGACTTGCCAAGGAGAATTTCTATCCTTCCCCTGAGTTCCTCAGGGAGGAACTGGAAGTACATTGGGAAGCTAAAGATTTCCATGATACGTTCTGCTCCAAAGCTCTTTGAAAATAGTGTGAAAACACGGAGCCTCTGAGGCTGGGTCACAGGAGGTTGGCTCCCTCTACACTCTTACCAGCCTGCCCAAAACATCCGTGGTAAGAGATCCACCGTGCATCTGCACAAGGGACTCAAAATATAAAATAAGCCTCTAAAGGGACAGCAGCTGCATAATTTAATTCTTCCTTCGAGCAAGATGCATTCAGTTGAAGATACCCAAAAGGTTATTTCGTGCCTGTGGAAGAAAGAAGACCATGGGCAGCAGGTTTTCTCGATGCTTGGCCTCAAAACATCAACTAAATCCTTTCTTCTGGATTGCTGAGAGTGAAGACAGCCCTGCCGTGGTGACACACTGCCCAGGGGAATCTTTCTGTGTAATTGTTCTTGTTTCTACAGGAGTCCAAAAAATGACCCACACCTAAACCACACCTAAAGCCCTCCTCTTTGCTCTGCAGCAGTTGCCTTGCACTTATTCTTTGCTTTTTCTCTGATGTGGTACTCAGCCTAACACAGGTTCCTCTATGATGTTCTTTAATGGTTCTTATTTTTCTTGACATCGTTGTAAAATGCAATAGAATTGCTGAGTTTAATTAGGAACAGTTACTACCAAAGGTAGCTTTAACCTGCTCTTCAAGGAATTTTCATTTTAATTAGGATTTTATTAGTAAATTTCCACATTGCATGATGAATGAACCTGCTTTGAGTGAGGGTTTTGCCCAGTGCGGATGCTGGGTAGTACTACAATGAGTTTAAGGGGTGGGGACAGCTCTGCTTTGGAGAAGGCTGATAAACTGGAAGTCTCAGGCTACAGCCTCGTGGGGGCTGAGGTAGGCAGAATGGGGTTAGAAGAATATTTGTTCCATGAGGAAGCAATTTCATGAATGTGCAGAAATTAATTTCCCTTCATTTTATTCAGCGTTACACAGAAATTAAAGTGACGGCGAGTACTCAAGAAGTATAAGCTTGTTACAATGAACAGATGGCAGCTCAGCGAAGATTTGTATGAAGAAGATCACCAGCCCTGTTGTTTACAACACATACATGTCCTGTTTTGTTTTAATTATATCGTTGTTTTTCCACCCAGGCTATTTGCTTAAAAAAAAAAAAAAAAATCCACCAAAACCCAAACCCCACCACCCCTGTGTTTATGTCAGCAAAGCTAATAAGCAATCCACAAACTGGAACCGTGTAAGCAAATGCTCATGAATATTGAGAACTTCCTGATAGATGCGGTGTCTGCCTGTGTTGTCTGGATCCATCTTGATGTCCCTTGTGAAGTCAAAGGAAGCAAGAAACAAAATCATCTTCAATAGCTGTCTGGCCAGGAGCTCAGTGCTTTTTCAGAACATTTTTTTACGTTATGCTTTGTTAAATCCATTTCAGAGTCTTATGTTCATGTGTCTGAAATGTTTGAGGAGGGGAAAAAGCCAAATGCTTTCCCTCTTGTCAAAGGCTGTAGGTTTAAGATGGGATTTTACCACTTTCTACCATTTTTGTTGTCTGGCGTAGCCTGCCCTGTAAATGGCAACGTTTAATTACAGCTAATAAACACGGCGGCCTCTAAACGGGATAATCAACACCGTCTCTCGGTGCTTTTGTGCTGCCCGGTGGGGAAGGGGAAAGGCGCAAGACGTTCCTCCGGCCTCAGCAGCCACCGGGAAAATAAATCACGGCCCGACCTAAAGGGACGGGTATTTCGGCAAGAAGAAGCTCTGCTGACTGGTCCGGGTTAAGGACCTGGCGGGTTAAGGACCTGGCCGCTTCCCGGGGCTGCGGCCCCCTCTAGCGGCACCTCGCCCGCTCCTCGCCCGCTCCTCGCCCGCTCCTCGCCGCGCCCGTGGCCAGCGCTCGCCCCCGCGGCCGCTGTGCAGGGCAGGGCAAGGCAGCCTTCGGCCGAAGCCGATGCTCCAGTTGGGGGCTGAAACCTAACAAATTCACCTAAGAAAATACCATCAGCCATGCTAAAACTCGCAGTAAGTTTGAGGGGAAAAACAAACAAACAAACAAAAAAAAAAAACCCCAAAAAACCAAACCAACCAACCAGGTGAGGAGTCTGCCTTTCCAGAACCTTCGATTTTGTTTTGTTTTGGTTTTTTTTTTTGTCTTGATACAGTGTTCAGTTCAGAAAAATAGTGTCAATCATTTAGTACATTTCTAACCTTGCTCAGTGTTTCATACGAAGCCCCTGAGCTGTTCCAGCCTAGAAACACCCAAATTATAATAGACCTGCATCTCAGCTGTCAGCAGTTAATGCTCTTCAGTCAGTCAGTATTAAGCCAGGTTTAACAACCTCCCTTTACCTAAAAAAAGCTGAAGAAAATACAGCTGGTTACGTTCGACTTAAACCAACATCCCTAACGAAACAAAAATCTGAAGTCACTGGGGTTCTTATGGTGATAAATTCCTTGTGGCATATTATATATTACTTATGTTAAAATAGTTTAATGTTTCAGAGAAGCTCTCGGAGCCTGGGAAGTTTCTGAACTCTTTGCTGTCAGCATTCCTGTCAGCAGTATATACACCCTACCTTGTGCGTACACCGTATTTCATGCTGGGCTTTGCTTCAGTTGGTGAACACGAGGGACAGGGCCCATAAAATTAACATCTACTCGCTCTAATCTGTGGCTCCAGGCCTTGTGTAGGTTGTAATTTAACTCCAGATGCAAAATTATTTTGGTTTTCATCGTCTTTCTGACTGGTTTGCAGGCACCTGGGGTGAGTACAAAGCCTCACATTGCTGAGGGGGCGTGGGGTGCCGTATTATTCCTGGTTTTGCAGCTCAGAAACTGAGACAGGCACAGTGTTTTGACATCAGTGGCAAAAATAGACTCTAATTCAGATTGCAGTGTAGAAGGTCTTATGGCATGATTTTTCCGGAGTCCTTCCGGAGGGCTGTGGGAATAGTCTTAGTCCACTTCAGTTGCTCTGTTCTTCTGAAATACGACCTCAAAAGATCAAGCTGGGAACACGTTCAATATAGAATGTGTAATCAGAGCCCACCTTTCAAAACTTCATTTCAGTGATTTAGTTGTCTTCACACAGTTATTCTGTGCTTCCTCTGCGTGGAAACAACCTTCCTCCTCCTCAGATCCTCTTCATTTCTGATAACTTCATCAAAAAATCAGTGAAGTGCTCTGGGCCTTCACTTCACAACCCGAGATGAGTTTTGTAGTTCCTTTACACGTGTGCTTGAAGACTTGGAGGGAAATAAAGAGAAGAGGATGTCACTAGAGATGGTACTGTTGTGTGTCCAGCCACAGCTGGGCTGACAGCTCCAGGTCTCTCTTTCCTGGATTGGAACCTTCTTTGCATTATCCTTTTAGTAGCACTATGTCTGTCTTCTCTGTGTGTAATGTAAATTCTCAGGTGTTTTAGGAAAAAAGAAGGAAGATGAAAAAAGATGATGCACAAACGCTGGTATCTGCTGTGTTTTCCCACGCCTCAGCTCTTCATTTCCCTTCACTCTCTTCTGCCTGGAGTCCATCACTGGAGCATTTCAGTTGTTCCACGTTACCAAAGGTAAGTTTAAGTAGAAACAATAACTTTTAAAAGAAATCTTTAGTTCATTAATGGGAGAGTGGGCTAGATGGACAGAACTGTCTTTTAAACCATTAGAGTTAAGGTATCATTAAATCCGAGAAGTTCCCAGCCTGATAGCACTACACTTGTGTTTTAGTTCATTTCTGTTACACAGGAGACCTGGATTGTGTGTCTTGTTCTGCTATTTTGGTTCTTTATCTTACTATTACATTTACTAAGCAATCTTTAATCTTCGACTCAGAAAACAGATTCATTAGCAAATACTCAAGGCTTTCTCTGTGCTGCCTGGTGCTCTTCTCTGGTGGAAGCTGCTTGGTTCCTCGTAACCACTGTGCAACCTCTTCAAATTCAAGGGGAGAAGACCAGCTTCTCTTTATTGCTGCTTCCTCGGGATACTCTGGGTTGTCCTACCAAGGGTTTGGGGGCTGTTCTCAGCCATCATGGCTAAGAAAATCTTTGGGTTTGGTCAATCCCAAGCCATCTGTCTTTGACTGTGATTTAAACTGCTCTGCATTACGTTGGACCAGCTGTAGGTCCAAAGCTCTCAGGGAAAGTTGTTGCTTTACCTCTCTACCCTCTGAACCATCAGGCAGGACAGTACAGGCTCTGATCATGGTAAACTGGCCAAGCTGAAAACCAGGATTTTCTCCTATCCATTCTGCAAACATATTCGTGCCATAAGGAGAAGGCTTCAAGATTATCTCGTTTGTAGATTACTCCAACATAGAAGAAGTGAATCATTCAGAAATATTACTGGTGGTCCATGAGTTTAGGAGCCTTCTTGGCGGAAAAAAAAAATCTGAAGTTGGTCTTTACATTACACTGACCCTTAAAATTTTCACCAATGTGTGGAAAAGGGTTTGTTTGTGAATATCAGTGGTAATAAAGCTGAGATTTTATCTCAGTTACTTTCAGCAGAGCACAGGGGATACACAACTTACTTCTGCAGGGCAAGTCAGCCATAGGGGAACCAACGGAAAGCATTCTTCATCAAAAGAGTTATCTTTCATTGCAGCTCAGCCAGTTAACGTGATTCAGTCATTCCCTTGGCACTCCCTGCAGAGAAAACTTGAAGTGTCCCTTAAGCTTTCTCCCCTTGGCTCTCAAAGCCTTTTCAGGCTGCAAGGCCACTGTTGTTTTCAGCGTCACAGAGAGAAAACTGGAGCTTTGGTAAAGTTCTCTCTCATTAAAGTTCTGTTTTTCAGTCAAAGGCGTGAACACTTGACCTGCTTTATTCTCTCAGTTTCTGACTTTACTCTCCTGCTTTGGTGAACTTGCATGAAGCCATCACATGGAGTTTTATAAGAGCAAACCAGCCTAGGAGATCTCTATCAAAAAATACCAGGAACTTCTATTAAAAGGTTGCTTAGCTGTAGCTCTCCATAACAACTAGCATCATAGGCCAAGCCTGCTGCTGTTCTAAATCAATTTTTTTCTCAAAATGCGAAAACGGTGATTTTTTTTCATGCCTGTCTGCCTCTGCAGACCCTTATATTCCTGCCTCTGATCCTGTAGCTTGTCAGCATTAGGTGTCAGCTAAGACTTTTAAAAACCTTCTGCTTGCTTAACCAAACATAATATGTAATTTTCCATTTTGTACCCAGGTACTCTGCATGCCTCAAAAAATCCATAGAATCATAGAATGGTTAGAGCTGGAAGGGACCTTAAAGGTCATTGAGTCCCATCCCCTGCCCTGGGCAGGGACACCTCCCACCAGACCAGGTTGCTCCAAGCCCCCTCCAGCCTGGTCTTGAACCCCTCCAGGGATGGGGCAGCCACAGCTTCTCTGGGCAACCTGGGCCAGGCTCTCACCACCCTCACAGTGAAAAATTTCTTCCTGAGATCTCACCTAAATCTCCCCTCTTTCAGTTTGAAACCCTTCCCCCTTGTCCTACGGCTCCTCTCCCTGGTCAAGAGTTCCTTCCCATCTCTCCTGGAGCCCCTTTAGGGACTGGAAGGCTGCTTTAAGGTCTCCCTGGAGCCTTCTCTTCTCCAGAATGAATACCTCCAACTCTCTCAGCCTGTCCTCACAGCATTTTTGTGTCCCTCCATTGTACCCCTTCCAACAGGTCCATGTCCTTCCTGTGTTGAGGACTCCAGAGCTGGACACTACTCCAGGTGGGTTCTCACCAGAGCAGAACAGAGGGGCAGATTCCCCCCCTCTCGCTCTTGGGGATACAGCCCAGGATGCGGTTGACTTTCTGGGCTGGCAGTGGACATTGCTGGCTTATGTCAAGCTTCTTGTCCACCAGTCCAGACCAACATTTTAGATTTCAACGTGGTCTGGCACACCTTTTCCCAAATAACACGCTGGTGGCTTGGGCTTAACCAGTTGGGGTGAGGCAGGGATGTGGTGCAAAAGACGGCAGCAAACTACAGATGGGAAAAACTGTCACACAGCCCTCCTGCCATCACTCCGGCAGCTGGAGGGGTGAGATACACTGCCCTAAATGAACTGAATGAGGAAAATGTCGTTACATTTGATGAGACATCTCTGGATCCATCCCAGCTGCTCAAAATATCTGGATGAAGCCTGAATTAGCAGAAAAATAAGATAAAATATTCAGTATTTTTAAAGCTTACATTAAAAAAAGGGGGAAAAAAAGGAAAGAAGAGAAAAGATTGCTGTTTTCCAGTCCAGTGTGATGTGAAGGCTGTGGGATTAAGTGTGATTTTTGATTTTTTTGACATTTGCATAAAAGGGTACTAAGAGTTGGCTGGGTTAAACTGTAGGACTGTGGCGGTACCGGTAGAGACGCCGTATTCTGTGTGGAGAGGAGACCAGTTTGTGAGAGAAGTGCTTAACCTGCTGCAGCCAGTTCTGGTTTGGTGAATTGAAACAAAACACATGAGGAGGCATTGAATAATGATAAAATATGTATGGAAAGGCATCGGCTGGCGCTGGTGTATTGACGCCTGCATTGGCAGAATAATGCCAGTAAAGCATTAGCTATAGATCAGGCCTAAAAGTATTACTAATTGGAAAGGTGATGTGTGAAATGTTCATTATGGTGTGTAGGGAAAGTTTAGGGTCTGACAATATCTCGTGAAATATTACTGGGCGGTGCAGCATTCTCCTGACTCTGGGGATTTCAGCTCTGGTTTTTGTTCGCCTTGTTTGCTTTTTCTGGTGAAATTTAGAGCCCAACAAATAGTGAAGCTGAAGAGAGATCGTTGCATTAATAAAGATTGGATCAGATTTGGAGGAGACAGTGGATTAGCTGAAGGAAAAGTCCAGCATTTTGTTACAAACTACAGCAGCACAGGTTTTCTGACACTTCTGGGAAAAAAATCAGTGTACAAAAGTGATGGGTTGTGTTTTACTAGTGGTGTTGGCACGTATTCTTCCTTGTGTAGCCACTCCCACATGAATGATGTGTCATTCATACCCTTCTAGATGACATTAAAAGCACATTGATGCATGTTTTTTACCCTGTGAAAAATACAGAATGTCAAAGACGACCCAAACGATTTATTTTCATAAATGCTTTTTTTTTTTTCTTTTTTGCTGTAGAAATGTAACATTATGAAAAGCCTCAATTTTCTCACAGTCACAAGTAGTAAATAACACATTACAGCCATTTAACAAATATTCCCAAACCAGCAGCAACGTTTAGCTCTGTGAAATAGATTTGTACTGGATATAAAGCGAGGAGAGCAGAATCTGTATTTCCCAGCCCTTGTGGATATATGTGATGGAGTCGTGCTGGATGACTTGAATTGAGATGGAGCATGTGTATAACGAGTATCCCCTGGACAGGCATGTTTATATACATTTCCTCCCGACCTCCCCCTTTTCCCTCCTTCCCTTCCTCTCAAATGCTGCTTATTATGGCTTCTTTCCCCCCACCGATAAGTGGATTTTAAAGTTATGTTGCAGTTTTCTCAATACTGGATAAATGTGTGTAATACATCTCCCATAAAATGTTACTGTGCAGATGGGACTGAGAAAACTTTCTCCAGTTTATGAAGCCATCGTTAGTAATATCTACCACTTATGAATAATAAAAGAAAACGGCCTTTGGCAAATTTTAGAGTTTTGTTTTGCTTTCTGTGGAAATCCTTGAAGAAAAGGAAGGCTCAGAAATCAAATGATCAAAGCTTGTGACAGGGAATGTGCTCAGGTGCAGTCATGTACAGCCTCCGTGATTCACACGGGCAATACCTTTTGCACAGACAGCGAATCCTGTTGCTGTCTCGGGGGGTTCTCTTTGGCCCCCACTCTTACACCAACAGACAAATCTCAGTTGCAGTCAGTTCTCACTCGATTTTTTAAATGAGTAAACAAAGATGAGCTCGGGTACTACTTTCTTTTTATTTGTCTTGATTAATGTACCGTATACACTTGTCTACCTTTGTGGTAGCAAATGAAAGAAGGTATTAATAATAAATGGAAATAAATGGCTAGTAAACACAATCTGGAATAAAGATTGACCAGAGGAAGAAAAGTAGATGATAAAACTCTCCAGTTTCACTTTGTTAGGAAATAAATGGTGGTGAAGGGTAATAGTTTCCCTTATAACTGGAGCTATAAGCAAATGGGACAATCTGGCTGGTTCTGGGTTCCCGGGAGCTGCCAGGAGGCTGGTTGGAGTGTATATTGCACTGCCCTGTTCCAAATAGATACGAGGGTTTGGAGGCAGAGGGGGGGAAAGGGAGCAAGTCCTTGGTCTGCTGTCACTTCTACGCTCCCACTGCTGGGTTTTTAAAGAGCTCCTCTGAGCTGTGAAGGACATGGCGTCTGTAGGAACTTGTGATTTGGAGCTCTCTTCCACAAGTTCAAAGCAGGGGGGTTGGAAAACCGTGATCTTTAAGGTCCCTTCCAGCTCTAACCATTCTATGATTGATTCTAAGAGCGAGGTAGTGGTGGTAAATTGGGAGAAAAGTAAGTAAAAAGAGTAGCTAAAGTTTGGTGTTTCTCATTTACGGATCCACATGTGACAAGGAGCTTCTAAGCTCCAAGGTGATTCCTGGGCATGCAGTATTGATGGAATTAGGAGATGAATCCTGCTATATTTTGCCATGCCTGAGGTGCTGCAGCCTGCATGGGGCTGCATCCGGCTGTTTCATACTTGTTAGAAATTCAGGGGTATTGGCAAGGAAGATAAAAAAAATTACCATCTACTGTGGCTCATGCAGGGGTACCAATGGAAATACCAAAGAGGAACGTGTCACAGTCCATGAAAAATTACAACAGGGATATATTTGCTGGTGCAATATGATGAAAGATTCAGTAAATGAATACTTGAACATGGAACGAGTGAAGGCTGAGGAGAAAACATCCTCGGATATCAAAAATGAAGCATTAATGTTTCAGTAGGAAGGAAAATGAGAAAGTGACTGAGGTTTGCGTAGTTATTCACAAGTAATTCTCAAGACCTGGAAAATGCTGAAAGGGGATTTTACAAAGAATGCAATTGTTGCCTTAGATGTGACATTGCCAGGAATTTCCTGCAGACTTTGGAGATTTAAGCAAGTTTGGGATTTGACCCAAAGTCTTTGGTTTCTAAAAGAAAGATGAAATATGTGCCTCACTCTGTCTTTGGCAGTGCACAAAGTTGCTTTTGTTCATGTTTTGATTTACAGAGCTGGGCTCTATCAGACATCTGTTGCTAGATGGATTAACAACACGCAGTATTTATTTCTCGGCACGGCTATGCAAACTTCTCAGTAAAAGAAGAGAAAATATCAGTGACTATAAATTGATGCAATATTTCAAGTGAGAAAATACCAAGTTCACTAATCACATGGTAAATTATTAAAACATTCCTTTCATTTATCAGAACAACAAAGGACAAGAGGCAAAATGATAGATATTTCTAAAAAAAAAAAATTATATTTATGTCTATATTTATATCGACATGTTTTGCTTCTATTTTACTGGGTATTGTGAGGGAACCTGCGATAAAACTAGAGTCATAACTCTGCAGAGCCAAGGATCTGTACCTAATTTTAAGCATATGAGTAATATGACTGACTCAAGTAAGCTTACCTGGAGCTTTAAAATTGTGTTGCAAATTCTTGTCGTAGCTGGAGCCTTATTTTCTTGCTAATCCACGAGTGTATCAGATATCAAGCTTTCATCTTATTTGATTTAATTAGTAAGAAGTGAGATGAATGGTGTCAATACGTGAGGTAAGAGTGGGGAGAGGTTAAAAATATAACACTTGAGACAGACCTGAGTGTTCTGACTGAAAAATCAGAACGATTTGAAAATGTACAGCATGTCGATGTCAGCTTCTGATTTAAGCCCTGGTGGGGCTTGTCTGAAATGGACTTTCAGGACCAGGGTTTACCCAGTTTTATTCAAATAGTAAGTAATTCTTAAGATCACCTTAATTGAATGCAAACAGATAAAATAAACCACAGATTATATGACTGTTGCAAACTTTGGATGCTTACTGCTGAAAGCCGACTTATAATGTAAAGACAATATAATCTACTCGCTCGTGGCATTTTTCTTGCTATAAAAGGAAACATTTATGCACGCTCGTGTGTTAAATCGCCAGGAAAAAGATCCAGTATAAATAAAACTAAACATATTAATATCTATACAGTGACTGATGATGCAAAACTTCAGACATATATGTATGGGATGGGTAGGGGCAAACGTCAGCGCTTCATTCCAAGCTGGTTAGATGTTGCACAGTTCCATATACTCATTTAAATGGAGTGAATGAATTCCTTCTCAGCCCAGGGACAGTAGCATGTAGTACCATTCAGACAGGAGGTCTGAGGAGAGTATTCAGGCTGGACCACATGTGTCAGTCAGTTTTAAAATTTCTCATCACAAATGATACAAAAACGGGATTAAAACTTCTGGTTTTTCTCAAGCTTTTGTAGACTGTAACAGTAAGTGACAGTAAATAGCTTCATGGTGGTGGCAGACTTTGGTTCCTGAAAGGGTAACGGATGTAATTTTTTTCTCACTGGGACTTTTGCAGTTTTCCACTAGATTTTAAAAGTCTTGGTTGTTAAATTGGCCAAGTTCAAAGACTCTTCTTTAATAGCAAAGCTTTGGCAAAAAAAAAATAAGCAGTGCCGGTTACTTAGTGGTTCTTAAATGACTTTGTATTGAAAATTCAGGGCTACACTCCGGTTTTTTTTTGTAGTTTTAAATATTTATAAGCATCAGGCTCAGTACTGTGTGGTGACCCTCTCTTAACCGTTCACTAGTACACAGGGCATAGTCTTGTTTGATGGATAATCTTTCTAAGTCATACCGGTGTCTGGGCATGTTCTCAACTATTGATCCATCAGGAACTCGAAGAGGATCCTACCATTTACTAAATCAAAGGAGTTTAACCACGCTCTTGAGAGAGTTAATTGTATCGCTTGATCCTTATTCTTCCTGTGTAGGGAAATGTCCAGAGTAGCATGACTTTTTATGTCAAGATTTCTCATAAGCCACCTTCTCTAGTCTGATAAAGTGATTTGTAGTAAAACAAAAATATTTTCAAGGAGGGCTGCTTACGTTGTTTCTAGTCAGTCTTTAATCACCTTTAGGTTTTCCTCTGTGTCTTGATACAAATTTTCAGCACTGAGATTTATATATTTAAGGTACAGAGATTCTTGTATAATGAATCCCCATGTTCTTTAAAACTAATAATCAATGAAGATACATTTTGAAAATGACTTCCCGTAACATAGTTATACGCTGCTTGCTTCAGACAGATTCTTGAGATTTATTTTAATTTCCAGACTTCGCTAACTTCAAAAGTTACAGATTGCCTGTAGAGAGAGTCTGTTGTTACCCCAGCTGCACTGCAGTCATTCACTGCACTCTTGTACATAGAAAATCTTCTGTCTTATTTGTGTATAAACATGAGCAGAAGCCAGAGTATATTATACCTGGCTTTGGTAAATTCCATTCAAATTGAACAGTGGTGAAAAGAACAAAAAAATATTACTCATTTTTATTAATTTCTAGTCCAGCTAATAAGAAACAAATCTTCTTCCTAGAACCCACATTATTTTGTTACCACCATAGTATTTTAACATTACATGAAACATTAAATCAAAACTGAACACTCTATTCACGCATTAATTTTTAATTTCAGTTCAGTTTTAAATTCCAAACCACAGTTTGATTATTTTTGACATAAATCCATTCCTCTGTGTGAGTTTTTATTGAATAAATCAGTTGCTTTTTACAAGCATGTGTGTCAAAATATGCACATATATAAGAATATAGAAACATAGACTGAAATCAAAATTAACGTGAGGTAAAGAAAAGCACTGGGAAGCAAATGGAATAACCACATATTCAGCACTGAAATGATGGGAATATTAGGATGTATTTCCCACATCCTATGACTATCCAGCCCCATGTTCGGAGTTAAGATAAAAATGTCCCATTGAAACTTCTTCCTAAAGAATAACGAGTTTTCCTGTCATGAACTTGCCATATGTTGAGCAATAATGGCGATATACTTGGACCAGTAATGCTGATAAAATGTATTTGAAGCTAAGCTGATTCAACTCCCATGAAAAAAATAGAAATCCATTATCTCATTAGAAATAGGAGAGTATAATAAGCATAGGTACCACCTCCCATCTGTGCTACAGCAGTGTGGGTTACAGTCCTGGAGGTGCAGAAATACTCATTGTTACAGAGTTACCTCTACAGATTTCTTATCCTCTCACTTAGAAACCATCATGCATTTCATGGCAAGTCAAAAGTTCTACCAGGAGATGTAATGTGTATGTCGTGCTGTCCGACCACGTATGAAAAGTAGCTTCTCATACGCCATAAAGGCAGCCGACTTTTAATATGGAAAATTTTCTTTGACCTTGCACATCAACAGTCTTTGTTGTAATGAAATTCATCATTATGGTGCCTCATTTTGATGATTCAGTATTCTTACTCAATTGAAAAGGCAATTTTCTTTGATGATGTATACTATTTATTCACTACAGAATAGAAAGAAAACAACTATCTTGAGAAGCAGGTAGTTTTCCAAGAAACTGGGCATGAGGGATTCATTTACATTAGCAAAACAAAGCAAAACTTGTGAAAGAGAAATATGGGTAACCTTACATAATTTTCTCAAAGCAACGTTGCTAGATTTAGGTCTGGTCTTGGGAACGTTCTGAAGATTTCAGAATTTCAGCAGCTTTCAAAGCCAGGACTTTCATTGTGTCGGTAAGATCTGCTCAAAACACAGCTGATTCCATCCTCCTTCTGTTTATCCTCCCGTGTCACTGTGCAGACAATGCTCTTTACAGTAGATATTCTCTAATTTGCAGTGCTCAGGACTTGCAAATTGTAGTGAGCTAAAAAATGTTTCAAGAAAACCCTTTTTAGGGAGGAACTCGTTTGCAGGTTGAAGTTCAAATGTTTTACACAGACACATTTCTATCAAAATTCCTCTAAATGCTATTGAAGCCTTGCAGGCTTTTGACTACCTTTGCAGTTGGGATCCCAGTCTCTTGTGCTGTCCTGGCCAGCACTGCCAGAGCTTCCAGGGATGCTGCCAGTTTGCCACTTCCACAGCTCCAGTTCCTTTTTCAGGGATCCAGTGGGTTTGCTTTAAACTGGAAGAAAACCAGCACTGCAATATTACATCGTAGATTACCCAGCTCTAATGAAAGTGGAGAGTGCAGCAGAATCACTCTACTGGCATAATAAATGATATTAATGGAAGAAAATGACCCTGCAGGACATACTAATTCTCACTGTTTCGTGCTGCCAGTTTCTTTTCTTTGCTTTTTCCATGTGATTAGATAGCTTCTGCAGCATATGCTGGAAATAACAGATAGAACCATTTTGGATCATTTAAAAACACTATTGTTTTTCAATCTTCTTAGCCTATGAATAAAAACTCCATTGTGTAATGCAAGCGAACCTGAATGATGCAGAATTGAAATAACAAAATCAGTGTATGCGACTTTGGAATATATCTCATGATTTCAACTCCTTGAATCCTGCATTCAAGGAGTTGGCAACACTGGAGATCCCATAACCTTTCTTCATTGCTCCTTCCTCTGATCTCCATCCATCTGAAATAATGGCAGTGGTGTTAAACAAAGCTTTTCTTCCCATCCTGTAAGGTACCTGCCTATGGAAGAGGAAAGTTTGTGTCTTTTAACCTCTTGCATTACCTCAAAGAAATGGTTGCACTCAAGCTTGTAATATCAATGTTGAAAGACCTAGTTTGATTTCACAGCTTCTTGCAGAGGAATAGTCTTCTCTGTGAATAGGGGTGGTGGACTTGGGCTCAAAGGAAACACTGTTATCAAACTCTGCTTATGTTTTCATGAGTAGTTTAAGTTTTACCACTGGTACATGCAGGTGAAGACTTTCCTCCAGAATGCTCTTCCACACCAGACGTGACTGATAGCACCAACGTGCACTGTCTGTCACAAGAGCCCTAGCGTGCAGCCAGTCGATGGATAAGCTGGGACACATGACTGGAAGTAAATAGGTCATGTTTCATTGAGGAAAATGTAAACTGTCTTTAGTGTAAAAATATATTAGCAATCAGGTCAGGCCATGAGTTTAAAAGCAAAGGAAGTGAGATAGAAGCGTGAGGCCGATAATGGCTCCAACAGTTCTTTTCCCATTTGTTGAAGCCACACTACGCAGAGAACTGGAAAAAGAATTTTATGCCTGGAGAGTTAGGTGCAACAGGAATATTACTGCGAAAAATACTTCTAGAAATACATCAGGTGGTGTACAGTCATGGCTAAATTTGGCTGGTTTAGACGTGTATGCAGTCATTGGCATCCCAAATATGTTACAGAGTTAGGCATAGACTAACCAAATCTCAGTGGTCACCAAATCAACCATTGTAATTTTCTGAATGCCTTTAAAATCTATTTGTTTTGTCTCTGTGCAGAAGATGTAATGTAAACATTTTGGTTTTGTCCAATTTTCTTGGAATTTTGTAGTTCTTGTTACGATGGAAAGGGGTACATAGAAGCACGTGGAAAAGCAATCGCTATAAAGCACTGGAAAAGAGTGCCACGAGTACAGAGCACATGTAGATGTTCCTCAGTGCAGGTTCAAAGAAAGCTTTATTGAGGTTTAAAATTATTTATTGGTATAATTTTTCATCATTTCAGCTATTTCACATTAAACTATCTAAATAGTGGAATTCTAAATTAAAACTGTTAAATAAATTCTTAATAAAAAGATGTGGCATATGTGGAAATATGCTGGTGCTTCAGCAGCTTGTACTGAAATGTGAAAAAATAGTAGTATTTCATAATTTCCTGCTGAATAGAAATTCTGATTTTCATCTCTAATCAATATTGGCATACTTCAAACATACTTCTTAAATTTCTCTTAAACACTTGCGGGTTTTTTTTCCAGGCAAACCAGTTAAATATTCAACACCTAAAGTTTTCAGCTTTCTTTTGGTGCCATTTAAGGTATTTTCCTGTAGAAAAAAAAATTCTGTTAACTATAAATAGGTACTCAATTCTAGTGATTGCTATTATGGCAAGGATTTAAATGAGTTTGGTCAAGATTTATGCCTATGACGATGAAAGAAGACTCACGTCCCAGTGTAAGTCATTGTAAATGACACTCTGAATTCTGTAGATGGGAAGCCCTACCCTGTTTAACAGACAGACAAGCATTTTAACAGCCCAGATCATCTCCAGTTTAGGGTAGAACAAATCACTGGAGGGTTTATTCCTGTCCTCGCCCATGACAGAAGTCTTTCCACACTGACTACAGAGAAAGCACATAGGACTAATTTAGTGTCCAAACTTGTAAATGGATGAAGTGAGGCTAGATGAATCCAAACCCTTAGGTCTTTACTCAGTATCTGCCACTGCTGTTGCTTTATTTCAGCAACAGACTTTTATAATTTTGAGGAAAACCTCAAAGTTTGAGTTTCTACTGAGTCAGTTGTTTATGTCACGTTATTGCAAATACATTTTTGGCCCTGTACAAGCAAGTTTATGTGAATCAGAGATTTCACTGGCTTGATCCAAGTGCTTTTTCTTTGCTTGATTTGAGAAGAAGCATATGCAGCAGGGGATAAAATCTGAAGGCTACTCAATATCACATTCTAGAAACGTTACCCATCACGGCGTCGCACGTCCACATGGAAGGTGTTAAACGTATTGCTTCAGCTGTGCCAGGGGTGCAATACATGTGTCGTAGTTAACACTGTAAGTGTGTGGCTGAACCATGAAGGCCCTGTAAAGTGGCTTTTGGAGAAGGATTAAAGCTTTTAGGTGGGAGTCAGTGTTTATGTTCTGTTGAATAACGGATTAGTGTGTTGTTCCAGACTTTGCATTGCTCACGCTGGTGCTGTCTCCACACACAAAGACAGCGGAACCAAATCCTACCAACATCAGTAGCAGGCTGCTCTTATTCTCTTAGTTTCAAGGGGTTTACTCCTAATCTACATCATGACACGTGAGAAGGAATCGAATTCCACAAATGTACCTTTCCAGGAGATTTTTCATCTGCCAAATCTGACCTTTAGCTTCAGTTTTTCCACACTTTTAATATCTCTGTGTTGAATGACAGGTTTATGATTAGGGGACAACAGAAATGTTCAGGGAAATATAAGAGTTGACTCTAACCTTTGGTATTCTTAGTACCAAGAGGTTTTTAGACCTTCAGTCAGCCTGTGATCCATGTTCGAGGAAAAGCCCTATCTAAAATTCTTAATAAAGTTTGAGTAAGCATTGAGTTTGAAGAAATCTTCAAAACGTCTGGACCCTGGGAAACCTTCCCATCCCTAATTATGATTCAGTAGTTTCTTCACTGTCAAACGTGCGATAAATGCCAAAGCACCAAAAGCACGTTCTGCTCAGTATGAAGTTAAAGGCATGTTTGCCTTTAGAGCTGTGAATTTAATACACAAGTTTCTAAGAGCTCTGTTCTTTCTGTCTTAACATCTTTGGTGTGAGTGAAAGACTTAAAGCTTTTATTTTACCCTTTTTTCCCCTATACAATATTAGCTTGTCTGCTGGAACAAAGGCACAACTTGTATGTGAAGGAATGAAAAAAAATCTGCTTTCACTACCCCAAAGTGTGTTTTTTTTTAATAACACAGTATTGAAAGTTCAATGTCAGTAGCACTTACTCTCAAGATGATCAAGAATTCAAACTATTCATTGTGCTTATTTGCATATGTAACTGACAAAATGTCATTTCATGTGTCCCAACAAAGGAAATGAAAGATTTGAACATTAATTTGTATTTTTTTGAAAATG
Source organism: Nycticryphes semicollaris (assembly GCA_013400055.1). Classification (NCBI taxonomy): domain Eukaryota; kingdom Metazoa; phylum Chordata; class Aves; order Charadriiformes; family Rostratulidae; genus Nycticryphes; species Nycticryphes semicollaris. Next base: position 1,461,189 of record VXBJ01003717.1, read on the forward strand.
AAAAGTCTTCTGTGGTGCTTCTATTAATGCACAGAATATGAAGAACTGAAGTTTTCTAGTCTTTTATTCACTTTCATACTTTTTTTTTTTTTAAATCAAAGAATATTGTGAAAATAAAATGAGAACATCAGAGGCTGATCTCCAGATACTTAAACTTTTGTTATCCCTTTTTCACCTTGTTAGAGGCAGTGAGAAGTAAAGAGAAAGACACAGATTCTCTTGGTGTGAACGCCCTTTCTGAAGGAAGAATACACCTTTCCTGCAGCTATTTTTCAGGGCATTTATCGTGCTGGAGTAGAACCTCTGGTCAAAGAGGGAGAGTCCTCCCAAAATAGGAAGGAACAAAAGGTTACCGAAGAACCAGGTTCAAATACTGGCTCTGTTAGGGGTGGAAAGGATTTGACCTTGAGTATTCCACATCTCAGATAAGAAAAACATCAGGCTTTCAGGATCCTCTGGGCACCTAGGCTGAGAGAGAGAGAGGGGTTGGGGAGGGGAGGAAAAGCAACCACCATAACACAGGATTTCCTGATGTAGGCCTCTTTATTCCTTTTCTGTCTCTTTCCTGTATTTTAAGCGCATTTGCAAAAGAGCTTCTCATTCCACCAGAAATGAGGGTGCACTTCAAAGCTGCCAGGGCTTTATAACCACAGCAAATTCCACAACACTTGTTTGCCTTGAAGCATAAAGACAGATAGCTTGAGAAACTCTGGAAGGAAAAAAAGAAAAAAAGAAATTCTCTGCTATTTTGAGTTTGGAAAAAAATCTCACAATACGGTGATGTAACATGGTACATGTGTTTAGTGCTGCTCAGTCATTGTCAGCGTGGCCTGTATTGCCCCAAGAGTGTGGCTCCAGCTAAACCACTTGGGTCAAACAAGGCTGGGAAACCTCAAACAAGTCAGTGTAGCCAAGAAATCGCCTTTTAAATCTGAGTTAAGAATGAAGACTGACTTCTAAGTACTTGTAGCAATTAAATATTTAGTTCAGCTCTTGACTGGCCCAAGCCACAGTAGTTGTGAGTTATTAACCCTGGTCACCTGCCCCATTCCCTTTCTTTTTGTCCTTATTCACTCTCTAATTTGCCAGGGGAAGCTGTTTTCACCTTGAATTGCGATGTGATGTGGTAGTTGTCAACTATTATCTCTGCTTGGATTTAGACCTTGAAATGTTCAGTGATTAGAGAAGTTATGTGTTACACAGAGGTTTGTATAGTGTTTGGAGATAAGAATGAGATAAATTGCTAAATACCCGCCAGATTAATAGCCTGAGCTCTCGGAAAACCCGATATTCTATACATTGCCAGCTGATTTACTGGTAATCTTGTTTCTGTGCTCTGTTTTAAAGTAGTTAGGAAATTTACTAGTTAAAATTCAGTGAGAGGCAGCATAGCTCCTCAGCCTGGTGTGCAGAGAATGTTCTTACTGTTTCACAGAATCACAGAATTGTCAGAGTTGGAAGGGATCTCTGCATCCAGACAGGGCTTGAAGGTCTCCAGAGAAGGGGACTCCACACCCTCCCTGGGCAGCCTCTGCCAGGGCTCTGCCACCCTCACCCCAAAGAAGTTTCTCCTCATCTTTGAATGGAACTTCTCATGTTCCAGCTTGTGCCCGTTGCCCCTCGTCCTGTCACTGGGCCCCACTGAAAAGAGTCTGTCTCCATCCTTCTTCAGCCCCCCCCTTCAGATACTTGTGAGCATTAATGAGGTCCCCCCTCAGCCTTCTCTTCTCCAGGCTGAAGAGTCCCAGCTCTCTCAGGCTTTCCTCACCAGGGAGATGCTCCAATCCCTCCATCATCCTTGTTGCCCTAAGCTGGACTCTCTCCAGTAGTTCCCTGTCTCTTTTGAACTGGGGAGCCCAGAACTGGATGCAGTATTCCAGTTGTGGCCTCACCAGTGCAGAGCAGAGGGGGACAATGACCTCCCTCAACCTACTGGCCACACTCTTCCCTACGCTGCCCAGGATTCCATTGGCCCTTTGGTGACAAGGGCACATTGCTGGCTCATGAATAGTTTACTATCTACCAAAGACCCCTGGATCCTTCTCCTCAGAACTGCTTTCCAGCAGTCCGCCCCTAACCTATATCGGTTTCTTGTTAGATTTTGCAAAGGTTTGGGAACAAAATAAGTGATTTTTTTTTTTTTTTTTCGTTTTAGGGTCCTGAATGTTTTTTGGGTTGTATTAGTTGTGTCACATACATGTTGACATGTAGTGATGTTTTGGCTGAGGGTAATTACTGGATCTGTCCTTCTCAGGAAGCCCCTGCAGCAGAGCTTTGCCCCAAGGAGAGACGTGGGCGCTGACCATGCCTCAGCGTTCCATCCTGGAGCCTTCCTGCTGGGATTTCTTTCCTTTTTCCCTTCCAGAAGAGTTTCCTTTCCTGTCTGAGCTGTCTCCCTAGAAGCTTAACCTAGCTGCAGGCCAAAAGTCATTCAGATATTCAATAATACAGCACAGACAGCCTAGCAAACAGGCACATGCTTGAACACAGGCTTAGATGAGCTCCAAAAATAAACCCTGATTTTGCTGTTTTTTTTCCCCCTCTATCCCAATAGTTAGAGCATCAAAGCCTAAGAAGATAGACCTGATGAAGAAGGGGATGCTGAAAGTGAAGAGCTCAGTAGAAAAAGACATGTGGGTTGTTAGAGGAAGGGACAGGGCTGGTTGCGGTGTCCCCCACGGGCCTCACCTTTGGCAGCGCCATGTCTCGGCGGGCCTTTGGCTGGGCTGAGCTGACTGATAAAAGCAGACACATGCTCTGCTCTCGCTGAAGGGAAAGCAAGGAACGGGAAAGGTTTGTCTCCTCCGATTACCTGAGAAACTGTACCCAGTAATGTTCATTTTCAGAGCCGGCTGGCTAGATGCAAGTTTAGAAATAATCCGCCGAGAGGTTAAGCATCCTGACTGCAGGCGACAGGCATTTTCCTTGCCCAGTCTTCTGACGTTTCTCTTCTTTTCCACAAAAAAGACCAGTTTAAACAGTGAGATTACTGCTACCAGCACCTGTTAAATTCTTTATTAGGACGTGCTCTGGGAAGAAGGTATTTGAATCTTCTTAGGCAAATAAAGTTTTGTAAATACCGAGTAGTTTTGTAAGCGGGAGACATAAACTTGGCCATTTTGTAGATGAAGTAGCTACTTTTTGTTGTATATGCCTGCTCAGAAAAGCCTGGTTCATGCTAGGAAGTCCTCAGGCCATGGCAGGGGAGGGTCAGGCTTCCCACTCTCAGCAGACCCCAATTAAAATGGAGCTCCTCATGTTAATAAAGGGAGGTTCTCACAAAATACCCCCTCCCCTGGCCTGGACTGGCACTCAAAAGGGCCACAGGGTGGGTATTGCCCCTTTCAGCACTTATTAAACTGTGGTGTTCATTTGTCTGCTATCACACACCAGAGAAGTCTTCAAGACACAAACATGTTATTCCAGCAAAATTTTGAATGTTTTGCAAAGGAATCATAGAATTACAGAATCGTCTAGGTTGGAAGGGACCTTTAAGATCATGTAGTCCAACCATCAACCTAACTCTTTGGGTTTGTGAAGTACATTTTAGGCATTTTCTCTAGGTTATCAGAGAACTGAGGTTGCTGGGGGTGTGCTGGGGCTGAGGGGATGGTGGCAGCCACTGGGTGGTTGTAGAGCCCCTCAGGCCTCATGGCTTTGTGGATGAAGGAGCCCTTGCTATTCCTTGTCTTCCAAGAACATGGGACGACTCCTTGGTTTGCTCTGCAATGGAAAGGCAGGCAGCAGGAGCCAGCGGGGACTGTGCTGGTTGTGTAGGCTGCCATGGCTGCTGGCATCTGACTCCTGTTTGCACAGGTGTGTGTGTGAGTTTACCCCGTGGGGCATCAGACATGTCACTCCTTGCTCCAGCATCCCCGACCCACCTTTCTCTTCAGAGCAAACCCAAAACTTCAGGAGTGAGCTCCCAGATACGAATGCAGGGACAACAAGGGGTGCTTGCACACCAAAAAAAAATAAAACTCCTTTTCTCCTGAAACCAGCCATCCAATAGCCCAGCTCTGCCTGAAGAGCACTGCATGTGGAGCCAGTTCTTGTAATTTCTACAAGTACCCTGCAGCTCAACCCACTCTATTATCTTCTGTCTTCCCACCTCTCACCTGCAGTCCAAGGTATATGCCTGAGCAGTGGCCCCAGACTTCATTAACAAATGGAAAAAAAGCTAGTTGTATTTTAGTTTCAAGAAGGGAAAAAACCCCAAAGCCTTTCGTGGCTTGCTGTCTTGCAGAGAAAACTTCCTTAAGTGATGTGGAAACTTGAGAGAGGTAGGGTTCTTGAACCTTCATTTTTCCTTTGGCCTCAGAAGATAATGATGGTAGTAGGAAGGCACCTAACAGCGTAATTGCAGGAAGATGTGTTTTAAAACCATTTGCAATAGCAGGTTGAGATTTCTGTGGGGAAAGGGAAGATTAAGCAACTCCCTGGGAAGAGACCCTTGCTTTATCCCACAGAGTTAGTGCAGCTGTCAATTAAAGGTGAAAAGGAAGTTCAACCCTATTAAAAGTTAGGAAAGAGGGAGTGGTAGGGGCCTGTTTTTTTAAGTATTTAATTGCTTTTATTTGCAGCTTGAGGTGTTCCTGAAAAGGAGGTGCTTTTGGTTGTCCTGCTGGCAAGAGGAGTGCTGGTGGGTGAGTAGTTTGCCTGGGTTTTTGTTTGACCTTTTGGAAGCTGTTTTAAGCTTTCAGCTTTGGATGAGTAGACCTGCTTGTTGTTAAATTGGAGGCTGCATGATGTTTTGTATTCCTGCCTGCTTTTCATGTGCTACTCCCAAAGTGATTGGGTAAAAATTCTGATTCCCCTGAGGTTAAAAACTGTAACATTCTCCTTTATAAGGTAATGAGAGAAAATGTAGTCACAGGAAGCAGCATCCTGGTTATTTTCTTTTGGGATTAATGACCCTGATGACAATAACTGGAAAGGCAAGGGAGGTAGGAATTAGAAATGTATCAGCAATGAAGCCTTTACCTCCTTCCTTGGAACTGCCTTTTTGCATATCATTCCTAATGTTTTCACTATATGCTCTAAATTTTCTCAGTAGCATATTCCCAGACACAAAATGACACAGTTATGTAGATTGTGCACTGCCTTGTACCCTCTGAATGTTTAAGCAAACGGGAGTGAGTTGTTTTTTCCCTCTGGCTTTTATGACTGGCTGATACTACCTGACTCAGCTGACCCAAGCATAAAAGACTATGGGAAGCATCTACTGTGGGGGAAAAAAAATAAATAATAGTAGAAGTTTGCTAAAGAGTACTCACTTTGAATCACAACAGCCTGAAAATGCTTTAGTATGTCTGGCTCTCTTGGGTGCACATTTCTCTGGATCTGAAGGGGTGCTGCAAATCTTTTTATTTAGCACCTACTTGCTTTCTGCCTTGTTCTGCTCCATATAAGAGAGGGAGCTGTTGTAGTTTAAGTTTGTTGATATTGCCGTGAGAACTTACATCCTTGCTTTGTGATCTGCCCTTCTTTCCCCGGGGTATCTTGCCATCAGTGGCATTATGAAGCAGAAATTATGAAAAGAGATTTTTACCCTTGTATCAAAGAGAGCTCAGAGGCTCTTCTGATATTATCGTGAAATGATGATCCCAGAAGACAGGTCCCTGTTGCTCTGAAATGGGTAGCTTGTTTTGAAGCCTCTGGTGAGTAAAAGGGTTGCCAGTGGAGCTGAGCCTGCAGCAATTCACCCGGAGCATTCAGCTGGATGGTGTCTGTCATGATGGGTCACGGTGGATAAAGTTATCTACAAGGTTGTCAGAAGATGCCCCAATGTGGGGTTTGTATACAAGGACTTAGCAGCCTTTCTGCTGCCTAGAAGCAGCTGCTCTCTGTTCACACCAAATTGGGTCTACTCAAAAGTCTGTGAAAAATTCTGTCCTCCTTATGCCACTAATCAAGCTTCACCTTGCAAAGAAACCTGATGGCAGCTGAGTTTTACCTTCTTTTATACTTGATTTCATCTTGACTTCAAGATTCTGGTTGCTACACCGTTCATTTTTGAAAGAACTATCAAATACCTCTTGCAAATAACTCAATAGAGCATAGCCACATGTGAAAAGATCTCAGTAGGCACATTTAACCTTGTGAATCAGTTTCATTTCCTACATGTTTAGTGCTTTATGAAAATTCATGGTTTTATCTGCATCTTGCAAATTTTTCATTGTATTGAGGTTTTTCATTGAAAAAAGTTCAAAAAACTTGTCTGATATTCTAATGAGTTCTCCTCCTGAATGTTGATCAGCTTGGCATTAATGGGCAGACATCCCTTGTAGCTGCTGCTTCACTTGAATGCTGTCAAAATAGTAGTGGTTGCTTCTCATGTGCCTCCAATTTACTGTCGTTAATGGTGCTTTAGTTGTTTCTGAACTCATCCTTCAAAGATGATTCTAAGTGACATTTGTGTAGGCCTAAAGACCTGAATTGCCTTCTAAATCATATCCACTTGTGCCCAGGGATTTAATTAAAATATTTTGAAATACAGAAAGAGATAAAAAAAAAAAAAGCTTTGGAGGACTTAGAAATAAGATTTCCCCTCACCCCCGTTCAGCAGCCGTGCTCAGAGAGACAGGGGACTGTTCATAAATATGCTGTAATTGCCTTAATGAAGTACATAATCACATGATGTTGGAAAAATAGGATGGAGGTGATACTTAATGGGATGAAAGAGTCTCTGCTAGTTCTAATTACAAGCTACAATTTCAAGTCTCTCATATCTGTCTTGAAACTTCTAAATTTTGGATGTAGGACAGACATTTTATACCTCTGGGTTTTACTTCTTAATAAAACACACAAGCATCGGAGCAGGATTTGCCCCATTTAAAAAGTATAAAACTCTATTGCCAAAGCAGATTACTTAGATGTAGAGCTAAGGAAAAATAAGAGAAGAGTAGATACGTGTGGGAATTTAAAGTGGTGCAGTCTTTTACTGTTGTCTAAATTCAGGCAAAGCTTTGACCCGAGTGAAGTTCTTTGAAGGCTGTTTAAAAAGAAAACACAAGGAGTCAAGGTGCAGGACTGGGCTCTTGGTTAATACCCTCAGCACTGTAAGGGCAGCAAACTACTGAATTCATGTGAGTGACTGCATAAACTATGTTCTTCTAGTCATAAAGCTCAGACCAAATTCTTCCTCCTGCACTTGTCCTGAATTGCTGAGAATTTGCATGATTAAGGCAGGGGGTGGGGAGTTCTTAAGCTATTGTTGCTAGGGAAACTGCCACCTTGGTACTTGCCTGGTGAGAACAACTGCCTCTGTAACTAAGCAAAGGAAATGTGGGAGCAGCTCTTAGCAGTGGCAAGGTTACGTGTATGATGCGAACAACTGTGTGGGACTAACAGCAACGCTTGCTTGAAGGGAGTTTGCAGCGTGTTGGGGTGGAGGGGTGCCTTTTTCTAGTAGAAGTCCAAGCAGGCTTTGTAGCTATCTTGTTTTCTAATTATTCTTTTTAAACTCACAGGCGCTCTGTTCACCCCCAAAGCATGTCTTTTTCTTTTTTTTCCCCTTGAATAGCAGTACACAGTAGAAGCAAGCCCGAAGAAAATTACGGTGCTCTCTTGTTTATTTTATAGCCCCTGTCACATTGGTCTGGAAATACATCAGGGCTTTGGTTGGGGTGTCCACCTTGCGTTCACCTCTGATCTTTTTCTCTTGCAAACCTGTCATTTCTTCTGACCCAGTGATTCAACCACTCGACTTGGAGGAAGTTGCCTGTTTTGATTTAGTGACTCTGGCCAGAGTGAATTCGGTACCATCTGCCATGATAGAAGTCATATGGTTGCTCAGTCTCTAGTTTATTCTTTCCTTCCTTCCGCTGTAAGTATTCTTCCTCCTGCCACTGCCTTCCTTGTATTATTTGTTCAGAAGGACTTGAATTTCACCGGTGCTACTACTGCCCAATTAGAAGTACCAGTGGTTTGTCTTGTTAGGATTCTGTTATTGCTCTGGAAACCCTTCAGATAAGGCTGTGGGCCAGAGCTCTGAGAAAAGCTGTAGGAGTCAGCCGTACTGAGAATATCCAGTTGAGCATCTGGGCTATGGTGGCTGCTTCGATGTGACAAAATTGGCCTGGTGGGGAGCCCATCTTTTTAGTTCTATATCTGTGTAAGAGCACAGTAGGGGGCAGATGCAGGAAAATGGGCCGTAGCGAAGTGGCATGAACCAAACCTTTTGTGGGGCATTAAGGACCTGAAGTTCCTCCATGTAGTCACACAAGTGCAATTGTTTAAAAGTGCAGGCAAAAATTGATGGGGAAAAAGCTAAAGTGATGCATCAATTGGAGCCTGCGTTCTGCCTCGAACATTACATTCCCCTCACTGTGCTCTGTGGCAGACAAATAACGGGAATGTCTTCACTGTGTTTTCAGAAGCAGAGAAGATAAATTCGAGGTAAGCCAGAAAATACTTTCTTTCCATATTTACATGTCACTGCCAGGAGTTTTTAGTATTCATTCTTCATCCTATGAGAAAGTAATGTTTTTCTTGGAAACTTGTGAGGACGTTAATATTGTGTACTGTACTGGATCCATTGCAGAGGGTGCACATTTTCTCTGGGAAAGACTTGTCTGCTGCTCCAGCAGCCTGTTTTCTGTTCTTTCTGCAGCAAAGAGAGAAAGGAGTTTAAAACTCTAGGGAACATAGACATGGCTGGTGAACTGTCTTAGCTTGAAGTCCTTAACTTTCCATGTGTTTCTTTGAAAAACTCTGTATAATCTCAATTAAGTTTTCTTTCTTACCTCTTCACGTGGCCTTTTGAAGTTAAAGGACTTTTCATCAGGTTCTTCCTGGTTGCAGTGTACTTTATGGATAGAACATAACGAGGAACAGCTGGAGAAGATCTAAGCAAAACTTTCCAGGAAACTTATGAAAATCTTTCAACCTTGTCGTATAAATTAAAAAACCAAACAACAACACCACCAACCAACCAAAAAAGCCCACAACCCCATGATCTTTCCTTGAGCTTTACTTAAGGAGACATCTCATTGAGTATTCCTCTCTGTGTCACAGCATCCACTAGTGGTTGCAGTGTGTTAAACCTTTTCTCAAATAGTAGAGAAAAGAAAGTATGAAGGAAAGAGGCAAAGCCTTTTCTAATACTTCTTTGTAGTCTCATCACATTTCCAAGATGATATCTGTCTCCCACCCCTCCCGTAGTCCTCTGTAGTAAAACTTTCATGACTGTTTTCAGGCACTAACTATTGGCTTAACAGAAGTTCTCACAGGGTATTATATTCCCAAAATATATATTTTTGTCCATATCTATACAAGAAAATTATTTTTTTTATTTAAGTTTGGATGTTCATCTTATCAGAGAACTGCTTGAAATAAAAAAGAATAAAAGATTCAAGCTTAAGATACAGAACACTTTTTGAGGAATATGACACAAAGAAGGATATTAATGTTTGAAGTGATTTTAGCTTTCCTGCACTCTTTGTGTGTCTTTAGCATTCTCTGCTCCCTCTAATCTCCACTGTATCACTCAGTTCTTTTAATCTTAATTCTTTGTGCTGCACTTTGAGCATCAAAAAGCACATTCGATACCCAAAAAACCTTCACTCTCAGACGTTTGCTCTTCAACAGAATAGTTTTGATACACGGATACAGAACAAGAATAAAGAAGTGCAAACAGTGTAAAGAAAGTCAGGAGTGAAGAGAGAAGAAAGGGTCTCTAATGAGAAAGATGGTGAAGGTATAGTGACTGCATTGTAAGGCAAAGATAAAAGGCCATGTAACACATTGAAATAACACTCTGTTTGTTATTCCAAGAAACTCATGCAGCATCTAGCGGCAAGCAATGTGATCCTGGAGCTCTCCTAGGCCCACCCAGTGGATTTCAATTCTATCTCAACTGCCACCTAAGGAAGGAAAAAATTTCCTTGGGCTTAAGCAAAAATATGATAAGCGTGAGTGTTGCCTTCCATGATCTGATGTGAGGCCAAGGAAAACTCTGCACCTGAACTTGACAGCAGTCCTGGTCCTTGTCAGAGCTTTGCTCTGGAATGATGGCCAGTGACTTAAGTCACCTTTGAGTTCCCGTGGTGTGCTTCCTCTCTAACTTAAATTTGAGCGGTTTTACTTCTTTTGCCTGATGCACAACTCCCTGTAACCAAGAGAGTTGGTTAATTAAGGGAGCAGCTAGTCTTTGTCTGTCTGAATTCCTTCCCTTGCAGTTTCTGAGGTAAACCCGTGCTGCTGTGCTCCAGAGATTTTTTTTTTTTCCTTACAATAATGCTCTAAACCAGTTTTGTAACCTCGGAGACTGTAGCATTTCGGTAACTCCATGGAGCGCAGCTGAGAGAAGGTGTCTGATTGCAAGCCCCATGTGAAATGTGAGGCTGAGTCATGCACCTCCAGCCCAGGATAAGGGCTGTGTGAGTCTTGCCTCACAATTGAGTGTTCAAATATAAGCACTTCTTTTGCTAATTTAACCCAAACACAGTGGGTAGTCTCTTTCAGTTTTTTCACCTTCAAAAAAAACAAAGTCTCTCTTGCAAATAGTCTTTTATAAAGGATGAGCATGAAATTAAGAGCTTAAGAAACTTCTAGGAACCTAATTACAGTCCACAGAAAAGGTGTATCATCTGGATTATAAAGCTGCTCGTGCTAGTTCCAGAGGAAGAAAATATGAATTAACTGAGGCAACTATACTTCTTATCACCCAGAAGGGTCATTAAAGAAGCCTTACAAAAGTCATAAAAACTGTAAAAACCATTCCAGGAGATTTTACTTTTTAAAATTGAAAAAGGCAGAAAGACACGGAGAAAAATCTAGTGAAGCTTTCTCTTTGTCTGAGCTTGCTGTCTGCAGGTGAATGTTTTACTGGGTTCATTTCACTCTTAATTCTTAATCTATATTCAAGCTTAAGTGTAATAGCAGGGGGAAAAGAGTGGAGTAATAGGAGATATGTCTTCTGACAAAACACCACTAAGTGTGTTGGGTTTTTTGCCCCCCTTCACCTCGAGTGAGAATTTGTCCATAAACCAAAGGAGCTTATAAACCTTTGTATTAAAGTTGATGCCAGGCTTTTCCTTGCCAGGAAATATAATGATTCTGGGAAGGTATTGTGATAACACACACACGTTAGAGAAATAGTGCAGAAAGCAAAAAGAACAGAGGAGCTTTTCTCCTCCAGGAAAAAGAATGAACCCAAATTAATGAACTACTTAAAAAAGGGGCAGTTGGTTATTGTCAGAGTTAGGGTATTCCCTGGAGTGGGATTTCTTGGAGCAGGAAGGTTAGAACACCAGATGCAGACCACAAGTAAGTTGTAGCAGTAGAGAGAAACATCACTTCAGGAGGCGTTTGATCGTGGTGGCCACTTGTCTTGTGTAAAATGCTGAGTGCCTGCAGCTCCTGGTGATTCCAGTGGCAGCTGAAGGTACTTGGTGAGGCTTTCCAAAAATGCTAAGCATCATTCAAGGTGAGCAGCGTGCTTTTAATAGGCTTTAGATTAGACTGAAAGCGTTCGTTGAGATGCTAAGAGTCTTTACTTTGAAAAGGTCGTATATGGAGTTGAGAGCTTTTTAATGTGTGGCACTTGGTGGTATGTGCATGTTTGAACACTTTAATGTCACACCCTAGAAGTTAACACCACTTGCTCTTCTCAAGTGTAGCAAATAGCTTGTTCCTGATTGCGTATCATCCTTCTGTTATATATACCAAGACTCTTAGAAGTGCATGATGTAGGTTTTGTCATGAAAGTATACCCAATGATGTCCTCGGAGGTTTGAGTACAGTAAGGTAGAAATATTACACAGAATTAAATGATTCTATAAAGTCAGCCAGGAGTTGCTTCTCTTCTAAACACTCTGCACTAATATGCAAGAGTTAGTTTTGTACATGAGAATTCTATTAGCCAGGGCCTTTCCGAATGTATCAAAGCTTGAAGTTGGCCCAAATCTAAGTTCTTGGACTTCATGCTTTTCAGATGGTTCTGAAAACGGGGCTAGCAGTAGTGAGAATTGGGGATGATGTTGGAATTTATGTTTTTTTTTTTTACTATAATGTCAATGATTTTAGGGAAATACCTGAGTGAAAATAAATTTTACAAAATTATCTAGCAAGAGACAAGCATGTAAATATTGTAATACAGAAAGCCAAGGAAGATGGTGGTTCCACCATTTATGTTGATTCCTTGAGGGCTTGAGGGGAATATCAACTTGAATATTTATCCACTGTAAAACCCTAGGTGTTTTCAGATATTAACCAAACTTTCTGAGAAACAAGGTACTGTTTATATGTTAATAAAAGCAAGGACTATGTGAAAATTCCTTTATATTTTCACCTGCTGATCATCAAAATATGACACTTCAGGAAATATTATCCTGCTGAAACCTTCAACCTGTTCTATGAACAAGAATGATCATGCTGTTTTCTAGTATTATCCATTCCCTCACATTTCTGCTTTTGTTCACAGAGCAAGCAAAAAGAAAATTGCAAGTTGATTCATAAAGGGCTGGTGTTTCTGTCCATAAGCAGCCTTGTTTTAATTGGCTGCACTGGGATTCCTCTTAGTACCAGAGAAGGCTTTGTGTGAGCAAAGGAAACAGTTCAAGAAGGGAGAAAGTTATTCTTTGCATATTTGACTATCTGCTGTGTTGCAGGATTTTGCAACAGTTGGGGTGAAAAAAAAAAACCAAACCAAAAAACAAAGAAAAAAAAAACTTTAGAAAGAAATATCTTAAATAGGTATCCATTGGTACCGCTTTAGCATGTTAATTCTAGTGGAGGTAAATATTAAGATGCTTGAGGAAGTGCAGGGTGGGCCTTTCCCTTGCTTTATGAGCTTCCAGAAGCTAATGTCCAGCATTAAAATTTATGAGAAATTAAAAGACGGGGTACTTCAATTCTAATTTGCACCAATATTTGAATAATACCCATGGTATGCTAGGTAGTGCTTTTACATTTTTATTTATAGTGATACAGAAAGATCCCAGGGGTATTTTTGTAGATATTCTTGAAAATTGATTCTCTATAGCTAATCTTAGCTGTTCATAGATGGTCCCAAATGTACATTAGACCTGCTTTTACTACCCAGAGAGTTCTCCTTCCTCTCTGTTCAGAATTCCAACGTGCCTGAAACAAACCTAGCTGGCAGTAAATGCAACCAAAAGTTCATTCATTCTGTAAAGAAAAAGCGAAGGGCCATGGATTTCAAAGGAAGCTTCCCTGCTTCTCACTTCAGGTATGTATGGAAAAGTGTTTGAATCTATAGCTTAAGACTTGAGTGATCTCGCTCTACATTCAATCTCTTCTGAGTGTCTGAACGCAGACTTGTTTTCATTGTGGGCTCTCAAATATGCAAAGTAGTCATATTATGGAGCAAAATAACGATGAAGAAACTGAAATTCATTTACTGGCATGGAAAACTTCTTAGCTGTCTAAACTTGCTATAGTGAAATGGTTGCCATTGTTTTATACACCTATATGAGTTTTGGAAAACAGTATTTGAAGTAGGCGAGTAGCCAGCAAGCTCCAGTCCAGAGTATACATTAAGTATACATTAAAAGTTGAACATATTAAGGGTAGGTCAAGAAGTAAATCTTACTTATAGTCTGCAAGATGGTAATTAACTCTTTTGGAGTTGGGTTGGGGTTGTTTTTTATTTTTTTCAGTATTATTAGGCTCCTCAAAACATGTACCGAAATACTTTGTGGCTCCAAGTGTCTCTTCTTGGTGAAGTACTTAGAAGAGTTTCCAACACTTGGACTGTGGGCCCAGTTGTGACTAACAGCACGTTTGTGTATCGCTAACAAAGGAATCCTAATTCTGGTATCCTAATTCTGGTAATCCTAAAGTATGGTACCAATGAATTGTATCTACAAAGATACAAATGAATATCTAACCCAGTCAGTGTAGTCCTCACTGAACAAAACTGAATAAATTTATTGTGAACCTGAAGCTGTCAGGTAGGTGGGTAAAAAGTAATGAGTGTATTTACATCATGCACTTTGTGCCTTAAGAAGGCATTTCCTTCAGTCTGAAAAAAGCCCTGCATATAGGGGTCTACATCGTCCTCGAGAATCTCAGTTTCTACTGCTGATTAAACAGAAGGAAAACAGCATTGCACAGCTGGTGTCCTAAGCAGAAACAAACTTAAGATGTTTTATAACAATTTAAATATTTGCAGCTTGTTGACAGCATGTTTTATGAGACTGATCCAAGCTGGTTTTGAGGCTGTTACTGAAGTTCTTAGTGCTCAAGAGAAGTATTGTATTTCTACACAATTAACCTTATCAGCTTCAATATCTGAATGAGGTTTTAGATGCTTTGCTTGCTGATGTAGAATATTTTCTTTGTGCGTTTAATAAGAATCTGCAGATCTGTATCAAGGGCCTATATTCAGATACTCACACTCTGTAAGGGAACATGTGAAAAAAAGATAGTGGCTTTGTCACTTGACCAGATGCATTGTGCTCATGTGAAGTCTGTTTTCCCCAACTATGAGCTTGCTGAGGGGGTTATATTTAGCTGAGGGTAGACTGTTTGTTCTTAAGGGCTTTTTCTTCCCACTCTGCTTGTTGTGTAGGCTCTTGGTACAAGATTGAACACGACTGTTTTATAGTGGTTTAACAAGTTACTGCTTGCCAGCTGAGCTTCTATCACTGATTTTGCAAGTGCTGTTAGCTCTACCTCACTGAGCAATAAAATGCATTCACCTAAGCCATCTATGGCAGTGGCAAAATGAATGTGTTTCACCTCACAGTTGCAATGGGCAAGTGCTGGCCACGTGATTAGTGAAGGCAGCCCAGCAGGCAGAGAATTGTGGTGGGTCCTGTGCCATTGCCTCGACTTTCGTAGACTGCAGTCAGTTGAATTATGGGGGAAGCAGTGTTTTCTCTTTGGAAATTAGCATTTTTTTCTTTTCACTCTGAAACCAGAGTGATGAGAAATCCAGATGCAGTTGCTATAAGAATGTGGGCAGCTGGCATCTGGGATCTGACACCAACAACTCTGTTCCATATGGCCCAGTTTTAACACCAGAGAATTTTAACAAGTGAAAAGGACAAACAATCCATCAAGCCTAAGTACTGTTCACTTCTGATTTTTTTTTTATTTTTTTTTTTTTTAAGGAAAGCAATTTGTAATGCATTCTTTGCAGTGACTTTAGGAGCATTTCTTCTACCCTGAACTAGGGAAGAAACACAGGTATTATGTAGGGCAACGAAGCTGGTGGGAGGTCTGGGGAATAAGTCTTCCGAGGAGAGGCTGAGGGAGCTGGGGGTGTTCAGCCTGGAGAAGAGGAGGCTGAGGGGAGACCTCGTTCTCTACAGCTCCCTGAAAGGAGGGTGTAGAGAGGCAAGGGGTTCAGTCTCTTCTCCCAAGTCATAGGCAATAGGACAAGAGGAAATGGCCTCAGATTGCACCAGGGAAAGTTCAGATTGGATTTTAGGAAAAAATTTTACATGAAAGGGTTGTTAAACAGTGGATGGGCTGCCCAGGGAAGTTGAGGCACCATCCCTGGAGGTATTCAAAAGATGGGTTGGCATAGTGCTTAGTGACATGTTATAGTGGTGGTTATTTTTTATCAGAGTTAGGTTGATGGTTGGACTATATGATCGTAAAGGTCCCTTCCAACCTAGACAATTCTGTAATTCTATGATTCCTTTGCAAAACATTCAAAGTTTTTCTGGAATAACATGTTTGTTTCTTGAAGACTTCTCAGACGTGTGATAGCAGACAAATGAACACCACAGTTTAATAAGTGCTGACTGGGGCTGTGAAAGCTTCAACAGAGCAGGTGAGGTACTAGCAGAGGCCAAACCATGGTAAGGAGCTTGCTGCCAGCATTGCCCAAGCTAGATTTTCTTTTTTCATGCCTCTTTGAAGCAGGCACAACATACTTCAGGGTAACCATCCTTAGTAGAGATATTCCTTCCTTAAATGTTTATGGTGGCAAATACTTCCAATAATGCAATAATGACCCTTCCTGCAGATTGCAACTGCTCTGAACCAGTGCTACGAGAAACAAACCATTCTTATTACCAAACCTGAGAAAGGTATGAGCGACTTGGGTGGTGGCGTATATGTTTTATCCTGTGGAAATCTGGATGGGCTGGTGATATGGTGTAACTTCATCAGCTCTGTTTCAGTGGGGGATTCCCAATCAGGTGGAAAAAAAATCCTCCTCATCTGAGTTCAACAGCAACTTCCTCCTTTGCATCATCCCTGAAACAGAGTAATTACTTGTGGAAGACCTAATGTATCACGTTTTTGCTTATTTGAATTGACACATGAATATAAACAATAAAAAAAAGAGTGAATTATCCCAGTTTCAATGTCTTCCAGTGTTGGTGTCTCACTATTTCTTACAGCTATGACATCAGCCTTTCAAAGCTGTTTCAGGCCAAAACCTGCTATTCTTACAGCAGTTTTATAGCTGAGCATTTCATAGGTGATGCCAATCAAATTGCAGATAGTCTGAGGCAAGTACTGTGTCTGCGTAGGCAATAGATGCATTACTCTTCTCTGTAAGAAAATACTTGGAGAGTGACTTTCGGAAGCAATGTAGTGAGGCCTGTGGCTTCCTGAGTACCTGATGACCAGGGAGCTGTTGTTTTTAAACATGAAAGACTCTAATGAAAATTGCATTTTCTTTCTCTTGCTAAATCTGAAGGGGAAAAAAAAAGCTGGGAAGCTGGGAAAGTAATGCATTTGAAATAGCAATTTTATCCAGAGGCTCCGTGGTCCATATCCCAACTTGCAAAGTAAAGTGTTTTTGAACATGAGTGTGATTAGAACAGTGTTAGCCAGTTGATGCCTAGCACAATTCCAGCAGCTGTATTTTGAAAAAAATAATTCATACTGTAGGGAGGACACTTCCTTCCATCCTGTATTTGAGGGAAGTACATGGATGGGGAACTGGAAGGAGGTGGAAATGTGTATGGCCACGGAGTTTGTACCTACAAGCTACCATGAGTGTTTCACTACAGTGAAAGAGAAATGGCTTGTAATCATTTAAGTGGTACAAGCTTTAGGCTGGAGATTCGCGTGACTGCAAATAAATCCCTACAGCAACATCCACAAAGAACTGTGTTCTCAGATCCCTGTTCTGATTGAACAAAGTCAGAGAACCTTCCTGTACCGTGGAGGCGATTTGTGATTCTTTCCACGTAGCTTTGGGTACAAGTTTCTGAGAAACTTGGACACTGAAAGATGAGACAGGGGTAGTGCATAAGCTGCTTAAAATACCACCAGCACAAATCAGGATTTAACGTATAGGATTGTCAGGAGGACTATGGCAGGGTGTGTACGTGAGCAGTGTGTGGAGGAGGGATGGGGGCGAAACAATTGGGCTCTGGGCTCTGTTGCAGGGTCAAAGACCTCCTTTGGAAGTACAGAGGAAAGGTGGTTAAAGGGGAGAAAGATAGGGTAGCTCTCTGCAATATCTTCTACCAAAAGCAGCTCCACATTATGGGAATCTGGGAAAAAAAACCCAACACACATAGAGATAAAAGCTGGTGGAAGAAAAACCCTTTATTTTTTGTTTTACTTGAAGTACAGGCAGTATAAAACACTAAATATAAGGCTTGGAATGAAGTAACAGGATGAATGAGGCAGAGGGGAAAGTGAAAACCAGTGTATGGGTTGAGTAATATTAAAATTTGCATCTCTACGGCACTCTAGTAGGAGGTGCTCTGAGGATTAAGCAAAGCCTGTCTCATGGAGACAATCCACCTTGCCCCGTCCCCAGAGTTTTTACGTTTTTAATACGAGCTGTTGGAATTTTATCTCCAGCCTTCCTTTGAGAGCTAATGTGTAACAAATAGACCACACAGAGGAGAAATGTATAAGTAAATCTAGATGATTTATTTTTTCTGTTCCATTATAATAAAAATAGCAGGTGTGAAGTGAAACATCCATTAAAGCTACTGAGACTACAATTTGCTGCAAGTAAAACATGACAAGTAACTTTCTCTGTCCTGCCCCAGTTTAAGTGTTCCTTTCTCTTCTTAAAAACAAACAAAACAAAAACTGAAAAAACACCCCAAAACCATAACAATCCCAAGCCTAAAAACTGTGAAAATCTTTGTCGTCTTGAACCTTTCTTAGGACAAAAACCCGAACTCATTCTATAATGTTACTGCAATGAAAGAGTCCAGTCATTATTTCTGTGTGAGCTGGCATTGCTGGAGTGATCATTCTTCTAATTGTTTTTCAAAAGAAACAACTCCTCTTTCAGGCATTTCCCACATCCATGTAGATCTCTACTGGTATGTTAAGTTAACTAATAGTGAGACACACTGTATGATGCAAATATCTGCTAAGTTGACAGATGGAAAAAATAGTTTGAAGTTCTTAAATTAATTAGCCTCTTTTCAACATCAGTGCCACAAAGAAAGCATTACTCTACAAGAGAATATATTTTCTATAATTTACAATAACTGAGTAATGATGTGGTAAGGATGCAATTAGACCTAATTTGCTTATGTAAGTGAGCTGAATAAAAAAGATCAATATTCAATCTACACCTAGTGTGAAAAACAATTAGTTTAATTGACAAAAAACCTTGTGCTTCAGCTAATTACATAAAAATGACCTTATACTCATGCAAATTAGGATTATTAATAGTACATGAGTATTTTAATTACATAAATCATCTTTACCTGTTAACTGGTATTCTCTCTGTTAACTTAGGGATTTAATTTTCAGGAAAATGTCATTTATCCTTGTTTTCACGAAGTTCTGTATTGCTTTTAAATTACAAATTAAGCCATTTCTCTCAGGGTCTCTAGACTGAGACCGTGTGGAAACAATGGAACATCAAAACTCATTGTTCTGACCATCCGACTAATTATCATTCAGCAGACAAAGAGGATGAGCAAACCTGGTACCACCCTGATGCTTGGCATGAATGATATGGATGTGGACACCGAGGGTAGATGCTACACAGATAATTTCTCACTCTCGAGAGTAGACAGCGATGGGAAGGGAGAGGGGACTTCCTTCAAAATTGGGTTTCTGTTCTGAATCATCTTTGAAGGAAACTCTTGCTCCCTTTTCAGTCAATGTAGAGGAGCCATCTTTATTTATGATTTTTATCTTTAATTAGGCTGTGCTCTACTCCCCGTAGCATGGCTGAATGTGGGACTGCAGCTTTAAATTATTTTCTAATTTAGAGATAACTGCCACAAATTACCTGGCTGCATTGCACCACCAAGCTGGTGAGGGGTCNAATCTTGCAGCAGTGACAATAAGGCTCAAGGCAAGGTCTTCTTTAGACTTTCTGGCCTATTCTGTCAGTAGGGAATAAGCCTCTCAGCCCAGCTCTCTCTTCTCAGGGATAGAATATGAAATACAGAAACAGCACATCTCATCCAGAAATGCTCCTTCAGGAGCGGCATCCGGGCTGCACATGGGGCTGCTGAAACCCATCCACATCCTTTCTCAGAAGTGGTGCTGCCATAGACCTGACCAGGGTGTGGTGGCAGAGGTTGCCTCACCAAGATGGCCTCCTACCTCAGCTGCTCACCAGTTTTCTGGTGTCGAGAAAGAGTCCTCATGTTTTCTGGCAAAACAGAGTTGTGCTGTGGAGTCGCCAGGGGTTACCCTCTGGAGGCTACTGGGTATGGGGGCCCCCATCATCAGCTAAGAAACTAGTCAATGTCCAGTGTCATGAGTGAAGGCTGGGGGCAAACCTGAGATGCAGCATGTGGCTGACTGGTTCCAGCTGTTTTCTATCCCTCCACCACCCCATGGACGAGAGGCAACCAGAGGCCGTGGTGCTAAAGGCAGGGCAAAGTAAAGGCAGTTGGGCTTTGGGTCCTGCTGCCTTTGCTATTAGGTAAAAGCTGTTGTTATTCACACTCTTCTCCCTTGTGTTTTCAGTGCTTACGGCACAGTTTAGATTAGGAAGCCCTGCAATTCTGAGGGGCAGAATAAGTGATGATTTAACCTTTTATAGGAGCCATTCATCAGTCCGGTGAGAATTGGAAAAACTAGTGCTGCTCCAAGCCCTTCACAGTCCCTATTAAATGTCAGTGTTGTGAGCAATGGGTGCTGTAAAAGGTGTGAAGTTTTGGGGGAGGAGGGAAAGGATTGATCAAATCTCCATATAGAAATAGTGCTTGGTGACCCTTGAAGTTGAGATTTTCCTTAGGGCATAAAAGAGTTTGGATTTAGTTCCAGTCTCTGATTCCCACCTTACCTTCCAGTTTCATGGGCACGTTCTGTACATTTCAGTAAATAATGCAAATACAGGACAACACAAATCTTTTTGGTCATTATACAGACATACATTAGTTTCCAGGAAGTTTCCATCTTCCGTTTTGTCTCTTATATCCCTGCTCTCCTTTATCCATATCTTAAATTTTGTTATTTTACACCCCTTTCCCCCTCCAGTTCATAAGTACATGCAACCTATTCTGTGAATAGGAGACTTCATAAATGCATTGACCCATCATATGCCATTCCACATAGAGTTTGGGACTCAAAACTCTTCCAGTCTTGCAANAGAGAACAAAATCCTCTGCAGAACAGTTGGTATTTTCTAGCTTTCAGCACTGTATGGTAATGTAAATGTCAGGACAGCATAAGGTAATAATTATGAAATCATATTTTGCTGCTTAAAAGAACCAAAAGGTTTCTAAAAAGTAAATAAAACTTGTCTTTTGCATTGTAAGCTCTCTCAGCCAGTGGGTCTATTCTCATGTGTTTGTGGACAATATTTAGTGCTGTCTGAATGCAAATGGTATTTTTTGTAATAATAAAAGCTATTTCCTAGTTGTCCTCTTCTAAAAGCTTGTAGTGTTTGGTACCTGCAGCATTTCAGCTACGTAGCAGGACAAAAGAAAAAACCTTGGATGTAAAGTCTGGCTCATCTTTGTAAGAATATACATGATCAGTTAAATCACCCTTCATTCCAGGAGATAAGCCAACCCAGGTAGTTAATGCCCTTGTCTTGCAGCAGAGTGAGTGAGGGTGACAACCTTGTGGCCTTTTATTGAAGGCCAGCAGCAGTATTTCTAGCTTAGTATCTCAGAAAAAAAGTACAAAAATGGTAATTCCCTCCCAATACAGTGAAGTTTGCTTATTTTGTGACACCAAGAAATACAGGTAGAAATGTAAGAGGTCACAGAAATTGGGCAAATTTGGTCTTTAAGTCTTAGTCCTTGTATTCCATCTGCTTCAGTACAGTGACAGCCCATCATTCTCCCTGCTCTAAGGAGGAGCAACCTTTGAAATCTGAGCTGTCCCTGCGGAGTTAAATAGTGTCTATGTTGGAGCAGAAAGTAGCATCACCATTCACTAACGTTTTTGTGAGCACAGGTAGGTGGAAGGATCTTTACTTACATTTCTGCTCCTCATTCTTCGTCTTAGTCATCTAGGAATGTTTTACTTAATACAATCCTGCTCTTCTGCATAATACATCATTAGTATGCAGTGGAGATTTGGAGCATGTTCCCACAAATTACACGAAGGCATCGAGCAAGAATCTTCACAATGCCCAAGAGTGTTTTACAACAGCTCCGGTGACACTGTGAGCTGTGTTACTTTTTTGTTCTGAAGGGGAGTTCCTTGGAGAGGCGGTAGAAAGTGATGTGCTGTCAGAAAGTCTTGGATGTTTTTGTGCCCGTAGGTTTTTTTCCTACACCTGGAAAAACAGAGCAAGGCGTTTGCGGGGAATGCCTGGACCTTGGGCTGGGCATTGTGCAAACCAAGAAGGACGAGCACAATGGTAAAACCCTTGGGTTCTGTAGATTAGATGCCATAAGGAGATGAATAAAATAATGCTAGAGAGGTGCCTTATCAATTTTTACCTGCTGCACCAAATGCTTTGCATATTAACTCCTGCTCAGCAAGCTGTGGTACCATTCTGGGCACGCTGTTTAATTCCTCCTCCTGTTTATGGTAAATAATGTTCCTATACCTGCCAGTCTCACAAATATTTACATACCCTGAAATAAATTTGAGTGATTCACTTGTCAGTCTCATGTGGAGTCCTGACCTAATGTACTGCTGTGCAGGGCTGTCTCTGGGGAGACCACATTTGTCTAATGACTCTAAACAGAGTTGCTTTAGCTTCTTTTCAGGCTCCAAACTCTGTAAATTCACAGCTTCTCTTTCCACTGGGATTATAGAGGTTTTTGCTTCCACTTCATTTGGAGCCATGCAGCATTTTGTGGGTCGAAGCTCTGTGGGTTACTCAAAGCTAACTGCCTGCAGAGTTGATGGGGCAGAGGCATGTGCCATGCCTTTCCAAAGATGCCTAATAAAATAGGAACATGCCAATAATATCTGCTCTACAACTCTATCAGACTGTTGTTTGTTTTGATTCTTCAATGTATGCATCTCCAAAACATCCTTAACTTTCCTACCCAAGGACTCTTGTGTCACTGGAAGTTAACCATATAATTCTGGTGGGAAAACAAGATAAACCTTAGAGTATGTTTCCAAATTTTGCCATACTCGTGCTGTCTGTTTATGGTTGTTCAGTCAGGTGAGGAATGGGCAGCAGTGACTTGCTTGCTGATACTTGGAATGGGACTGGAGGAGGTGTGCCATGGATAAGAACCACCATTGATCATTGGTGATCATTCGAAATGCCGTAAAGCTTCTAACAAATAGTACATCCAATGGCTTGTCCAAGTTCTGAGCCAGAAATACCCTGAAAGTAGCTAAAATCCATCATGTAGTTCACTGTATTGTGGTTAAAGAAATAATAGTACTGAATTGCCTGCAATTTGTGCCACTTTGCCTGATGGGCGGTTGAAAAATAATCTTTGACTTACTCAACTTTTCTCATTTTTTTTTTTTAATTTTTATTTTTTAATACTATCCATAAGCTTTTGTGCGTTGTTCCTGTATGTACATTTTCAAGTTGTGTAAAGCTGTAACGTAACTGGAGGAGCCTTTAGCCCTGTGGGTTGAACCCCCTGAATTAATGATGCACGTGAAAACACTTTAAAGCTGCCTGAATTCAAAGGCATAAACAGTATCTGCAGTCATTGAGTTGAAAATGTTAACAAGAAGCTTTCGGCCAAGGACAGAATAAATATTCTTCAAACAGAGTTAAAGGTTTTCTGAAAGAAAGTATGTGGGGTGGGAGAGAGTTTGTGTGTATGGGGAGGGGGTGGCCTTGAGTTTGCACCTTACTCTTGCAAAGAGGAAATTAAATTTAATGCCACTTCTTTTTGACTGGGAGCTGTTGCTTGCATCTTCTCGTGTCTGTAAATAAGAACAGATGTGTTGTTACTCATAACAGTTTTGATTAGGGTTTTCCCAAACATAATCTATGTTTGTGAGTATGTTGGTCTTGAGAAAACACAAAATTTTTCTGTCAAATTGAGCGTTGTCAGATCTGCGTGCTTCTTTCCACACCACTGAAATGGAAAAGGTAGATTTCATTTTCATTTAAAAAAAAAATCTAAATTGTTCATAAAATATATTAGTCAGTAAAAAAAATAATCATGGGGGGCAGGTTAGAGTAACACTCTTACTCATTTAAAAAGGTGTTTAATCAATGGACAGTGTTAATGTATCTGAATATTAACTCTGCGCTGTCTGAGTTTCAATTAGTTTTTGTCAGTGACAAATGGAGAATAAGTACTTTAAAAAAAAAACAACAGGTGATTTGGAAAATACTACCTTTTAATAATAAAAATGGAACATTCAGGAACAAAATTCTAACCTATATCCGTTTGCTGTAATCATTCTCAAATCTAATCAGACTTTCTTTCATCTGAAAGGTACGTTCTTTAGGAACAAAGAAAAGTCCCTGGCTTTCTGGTATGTTTTGATGACTTACTGCTCATTCAAGTTCAGATGAAAACGCGTGCTTTACTACTTATTACATGTTTGGTAGCAGCGTGTTATTTTGCTTGACTGCCTAAATTGTTTTCTAGATTCAACCCAGTTTACGTTGAAAGAGGAACTGTGTAAATGAGGATTCATCATAGCACAAGTCTCCTGACTTGGACAAGTTTTGGTGACCTCTAGATCAGGCGGAGGCCAGCTCTCATCTATTCTCGGGACTAGCTTAATTGCTATGGTCCTGCTGATGAGGTACTTCAGAGCCACATCTGCAAAAGTGCTCATCCAGCAATTTTTATTTCAGCATTTGGGAACTGATGTTCTATTTTTTTTTTTTATTTTTTTTTCCCCAAGAATTGCCAATATTTAAAAATATGAGCAATTACATGTACAAGCTATAGCACCATTGTGAAATGAATGCAGGGGTCTATAGCGGTCAGTAAGAAAAAAATAAAATAATCAAAGTTGGCCACAGTGAGCCTGAGGAGGTCACATTCTGAACTGGTGCCCTGAAGTTTAATCAATATACTTTAGAGGGTGACTGGAATAGTATTAACTGTGCAGCAGAGTGGCATTTTACAAAGTAAAAGCAAGTATCAGTGAAGAGCCGTTAGGCACTCAGGAGATAATGTTTGAGAGATTCTTTTCAGAGAAATCTGGTGCGGAGCCAGGGGTAACGTATCACAGAGAGGGATCTAGTGCTTTCAGCTGTGCGTGTCACGTGTCTGGCCTCGAAGGAAGGTATTGGTTCTGCTTGTGAGTGGTAGCTTACAGAAATGGAGAGAACAACAGGAAAATAAATTCATGAATGTCCTAGTATCCTAATCCTACATGCAAAAACTGATGGAAAAGGGTACTCCAGTGTGGATTTGTGGATTTGGTTTGGTTTTTTTTAATAAAAAAAAAAGTCAAATCAACATGGCCCTAACCTCCATGTTAGATTGAACAGAGCCCCTCTTCTTAGTTTATGGTTTCACTCATTGGTGCTCTGCCATGTGAGTAGGTTGAGCAATAACCACAAGTCAGACTTGCTCACTTAAAACTTTTAATTTTGGCCCAATTCTCAGTCAGTGTAAAGGACGAGCTGAGTGGTGCTGTGCGCTGGGCACCCCGTTTTCCTGGCCAAGCCTCCAAGGTCAGATATGGCCTGTAGGTACTTTATGAGAATAGCTGATAATATGTCATTCGATAATAATATATTAAGTATTAGTAAAAATAGCAATGTTAAGTAGTAAGAAGACATACTTCAAAACTTCCATTTTCCTTTTCAAATCTTTGCTTGGAAAAGGCAAGGTTTAAGAATGTCCTTCAGTTTCTGCTATTGTCTGTTTCCATGATTGCACCACCATAATGAGTGCATCCTAATACTCTTTGTAGAGATTGGTTCATGTATCTCACTTCTGTTTGCCTGGCTCCTTTAACGCTTTTTGAAATGCTCTTCCCTCCTCTTTCAGTGAGCGTTTCAATGTAATTTAACTTTTGCAGACTGCAATGAGCTTTCCCTCTGTGTGTGTAAGCATGCGGGTCACATCGGCATTTCCACATGGCAGCATGTAGGGAAGGCAGTCATTAATGAGAATTGTCAAAGTGAGAAAAGAGAACGTTGTTGTGAGCAAATTCCAGGGGCGCACTGAGTATAAAGGACTTGAGTCCTTTATATGTACTTGCAGGCTGGGAAATGGTGAATACAAGCTTGTAAACTTGCTACACAGATTATTGTTTTACAGTCAGCCTCTTTACTGTAGATAAATTGGACGACTTTCTGCGTGATGTGCGTATTTGTGGTGTTCTACCACCGTGCGTGCCATTGTGAGTATTCAGCAGAGGAGATGATTTTACCTTTGATACTTGGGGTAAGTCAGGAGCAACTTGGGAGCGCTTAGATCAATCTCTGCTTGAGACTAGTTTCCATCACTGCTGCTCGTGTGAACGCACCTGAGCTAGAGCTGCATCACAGAAAACGTTGGGGGCATTCCAGTAAATGTAATGCTGAAAGTAGATGGAAAATTCAAGGGGTTTTGATGCCGAGTCGTTTAGTTCAAAACAACAACAAAAAAAACCCCAGCAACCCCAGCCTCAGGTTTTCCCTGCCTGTGTGCTGTATTTATCTCTGATCTAGTGTCAGCTTTGGAGGAGTGTGCACAGACTGTAAATCTAGTACATCCATGGATCTAGCGTGATCCACTGGGTTGATTAAGACCATTGGTATTGTGTTTCGATATGCTTTCTGCTGGCAAGCGTGGCGGGAAACATCTCACATGAAATGAGTAATCTTGGGAGGAGAGTCCTGCATCCACCATTGTACAATAATCTTACAATGGTAGCCAATAGTTTCATGATGGTGTTCCATCGATGGTACGTACACATGTGCAGAAGTAAGTGTTTCAGATTTTTCAGAAAAGTTTTAAACCACGTAGTTTGAAGAAAACTTCTGGCAGATTTTCTTTTCATTACCTTTCATAATAAACACCCCTTGAATATCAAGGAAACATTTCTTAAAAAGTTTCCTATTAAAAATAAAAAACACGGTCTATTTCAGGGATGTCTTTTTAGTAAAGAATGCAAAAGAATTCCTAAAGATTCACATTTCAGATTTTCATCAAAATGTTCCTTTTTCATGGTAATGTGTGTGTGTGTGTTGGGGTTTTTTTGCTGTTTTGTTTTTAACAAACCAAAAAGCCGAAATATCCCGAATGTTTTCTTTCTTGTTCAGTTTTTACGTGCAAATTTTTAAAACTCAGTGGCAATGGCTGTCATAAGGCAGCTTTTGGCAGCAGTCACCAAATAAAAAGCACAAATTAGTTTAAAATGGATACCTTATAACATGTATAGTTACCAGGATTTCACACGTCTATGAAAATAGATCTGTTCTCTTTTTTACATCTACCGGTTGATGTGGCGTGGGAACGTATGACTGCAATTCTCTCTATCGAGAGGGAATTCTGCCCCTACATCACAGTCTATTTCCAGAGGATTTATGTTTTTCCTTAATTTTTATTACTGAACTGATTTGCATGAAAACAGGATCTTTGTTCTAGAGGGACTTATTGGATCCAGATGATTGTTTTCCGCATTAAGTCATAATCTCATTTGTGACATTACAAATGGCGACAATGACAAAGAAAAGATTACGACTCTTGCAAGGGTCATACCTGCGAATGATAGATTTTAATAAAACAAAGACCTCGTTTCCGTGCAAATTCACTCTGTAGTATGAAATTTTGTAAAGGGGTTGAGGCAAAGGAAGCCAGAACTAATGAAGTACTTACGCATTTGTCTATGAAAAGCCTGCTTAGTAGGCCCTTGCCTATACCAAGGGAGGTATCTCCTCACCACCTACTCAGCTTCTCCAGAATATGTGGTTCTAACATTATCCTGCATTGGGTAATTTCTCTTTAAAGGTGTGGACTATACCAGCACCGTTTTGTTTCGACCTCTGTTTAGGCTCTTTTCCAATGCATGCCTCAGGTTTTCTGGAGTAAATTCAGCTCTGGACAGGTTTTATGATTAAGTTCCATTTCTGTTATTCTAGGTCTTGGCTTTCTCTGGCCAACATCTCTAATTCAGAGGAACTGATGTACAACTTTTCCTTCCTAGACAAGTTAGTCTTGAAATAATTAAGACTTCAGGAACCTCAGCTTGCTATCTATCTCAGGAGGCTTACAATTAAGACCACCCTGGATAACTTACAGACATCTGTAGGAATAGTGCACCAGAATCAAGGGGATGCTTTCTCTGCCATTCTAGTTCTGTTTCCTGTCTCTAGATATTACCTAGTTCAGCTGGGAAGACATTGTAGGATTTTTTTTTTCCTAATAATAAAAAAAAAAAAAGTTCCAGAATCCATTTGGAATAGATGTTAATGTCCAAACATTCCCAAATGTGTGCTGGGGCAAAGAACTGGAAAAGAGTGGAAAAGAGATGTCAGAGGGTTGGGTTTTTTGGTTTGTTTTTTTTTTTTTTTTTTTTTTTCT